>JABUQX010017110.1:0-62150 GCA_015478945.1 Trachelipus rathkii | reverse complement strand
TAAAAAAAAGTCTCGCACTTCCTAAACAGAACTCCCAGTTTCTTTGAGGCCCGCCCTAGCAACCACTGGGATTTGAGGTTTTCAAAACATTTTTTTTTTTTTGTTTATGTTTAAGTGCCAAGATGATTCGTATATTTGTCAACAGGTGAGACTTTAAATTGATTGAACTTGAAAGAGATAGAAAAAGTTAAGTGTCTTAGAGAGAGAGAGATTGGTAGAAGTTGGGTTTTAAATTAAATTTCAAAATCTTGCGACTACATATGCCTTGAAATTTCATCCAGATCAGCGAGAATATCGAATCCCGGAAAAAGGATTAAGACGAAGGAGGCCAATTTCTAGAAGCCTGTAAAAGAGGAGGCAGAATTGAAATGTGTTGAAAATGAAGGGTCAAGTCAATCGACATATGATGTGGATAGACGTTAGAGATGTGCCAGTGTGAGAATTATCATGATGAAAAGCAGGAATAAAGTAGGAGATTAATCAGAGCCCCTGGGAGCACCACTATTGAAGGAAAAGAAAGAATCAACAACAACCGACATTGAGTGATTTGAAAGAAAGTAGACATAAGTAAAGCAATGAGAAGAAGAAAACCCAAAGGAGGGAGCCTTGGAGAACTGGCGATGATTTGAAAGAAAAGGATAGACATTAAGTAAGCAAAGGAGAAGAAGAAAACAAAGGAGCGGGAGCCTTGAGAGTAAGCCAGTGACGCTTGCCATACCGGTCAAATGCTTTTATATGTCAAGCGCCACCCACAAGTCTTCCCGTAGTTCCTTGAGGGCGGAAAAAACCATAAAATCTGTTAAAATAGGAAAAGCTATATCGCCAGTAGACTTCGAGCACCGAAAGCCGTACTGGTTAAATCAGAAAGAAGGGGAAAGAGATTCCAGATGATGATCAAGGAAGTGAGAGTTGAGAAGGGTGTCAAAGATCTTAGATAGGAATACAAGCTGAGAGCTATAGGCGATAGTTTAGAAGGATCGAGGAGCAGCCATCATTTTTTCGGAAATATAGGTTGGAGATATGGCGCCCTTCCAACAACTAAGGAGTGCTAGTATTAAGGGCAGACATAGGAATATAGATTGAACGACGGGTGGGGTCAGCACGGAAGCACACTTTCTCAAACTCGCTGAGGGAAATGCCATCCGGGCCACCCACCTTCCTACCCGTTCATAGTATTCAGGAGCTTATGCACCCGATCAAACGTAATCACAGGTAAAAGACATAGGACACCTAGAGAGGAGAAGGAGTAGAGAGGAAGAGGAATACCAGAATCTCCAGGGTTGAATTAGAGGAAAATAGGAGGCCAAAGAAAGATGATTGGCCTTTTCAGTGAGAGTTTAAAAAAGCAGAATCATCATGAGCGGAGTAAGAGAGGAAAGGTATGTTTACCAGAAAGTTGCTTAGAGATGGTTTTTGCAAGAGGCCAGAAGATTTTGTCGGTTAAGGAGGAGAACCAAGCGAGGTCAGCGGCATTTTCGGTTTAATGAAAGTCCGCCTTTTGTTCGTCGAAGAGTATCCTTCCTGAACGATTTCTAGCTGAATTGAAAATTGGCAAGAGTGATAGAGAACGAGGAAATTTTGTCCACAACCCATAAAGCATTGTTCTCACTAGCCTGGAGAATGGCCAGGAACAAGGCACGATCGACCATGTGATTTTGAGGGAGAAAAAGGTTTATCGAAGAGGAATGAACCTGCTCATCCCTTTAACAATTACAGTTCCTACTTTATCCGGCAAAATCTGAAGCGTCTTAAGAGTAAAAGCAGTCACTTCAATTATAGTTGGCGTAGAAGCAACGCAATGCTACCCAATCGGCCCCAAATCAAAGTGCCAGAAAAACCGCATAGGAGCGATGGATATGTTGGACGAGAAATATTATAAAACTTAATGTAATATAAGGTTGTGTCAGATTTACCGATAGGAGCCTGGCTTGCTTTATTTTATAGAGGTAAAGATTGAAAGTGCGTGAAACATAGGTCAAGTGATTGTTCAAGAATCGGTTGGGACGATCCGGAATGTATGTAGATTATTTAATCAGTTGCTCCTAGTCGTTGAGAATGAATACTGAATGATTTGTCTTCCTCCCAACTAAATCAGTACGAGAGGAATCCCAACAATTCAGTTTTGTGTGTTACATTGAAATCCCCTAATATAGAGGACCTCAGTATTTGGAGGAAAAGATATAACAGTCATTCGTGAGAAGTAGTAAAGGTAATCAAAAAAACCATGAAAATCTGTTCTGTAGGAGAACAGTAGGGCAGAAGGCCATAAGATATTGTAGTAGAGAGAAGAAAGATTTTAAGCCACAACACATCTCGAATGGATGCTTTCCATATTTTCAATGTTCTTGTATAGGAAGTTTTATAAACAGCCTTTTAACATACTGCTAATATTTGATAACTGCATATAATTAGTTTAAAATAAGTATAGTCTGGATATATTTAAACAGTTGAAGGATGATTCTTAGCCATCTCGGGTTCTCCAGACAAGAGGCATAAAATTAGGCGTTAGAGTTAGAGAGTAAGTATTCCATGCATTCTAGAGTTAGAGTGCAAGCCATTGATGTTGGTAAGTCAAAAGCACAGCCACGCCTGTGCAAATCTGCTATCCTACACACGCACACGCACACGCAACACGGCACCCGCACACGCAATCACAAAAAAAAAAAACAAAAAAAACAAAATAAAAAATAAAATAAAAACCCAAACGACCAGAAAATAGGGAAAATTTATTCATACCGCTAAAACCAAAATTTTTAAAACGATAAAACCCTCTATTTTACAGCCAAATATCGTTTAAAATATGAGACAAATTCAGAAAATTTTAAAAAAACACTCACGTAACACAAAACATTCTGACGGAAAATGCGTATAAAAAAAATACTACTTGAAGCAAATAAAAAGTAAGGAAATAAATCTGGATAAAATTATAATAATGCTGTTCCATAGGAATTTTTATCCGCTAAATGACCAAGTCGGAGAAACGCTTAAACAAAATTCTAGATGTTCAAAGGAAATCGAGGAAAAAAAAAAACCATAACTTAGGTACTAGCTATCTATATGGAACTAGAATTTATTATTGATCTAAAAGTTTCTCATTAATTTTTCACCCAAAAAAAGTAAAAACAAGTAAATATGTCTCGGGTAAGAAGTATCGGCATTTTAACCGATACCGCAATACCGATACCGATACGCATCAAAAATGGGCCGATACACCGATACCCGATAACCAGATAACCGATACTATCGGTACATCCCTCAATATATATTATATATAATATATATATATATATAACTATGGAATAGTGAATGTTTTATACTATTATAATTTTTATGTTCAGAGATGTGATATATTTATATGAACAGTATTAGCACCTATATATATATATATATAATATATATATATATACTAATATATATATTATATAATTATACTATATACTATAAATATATATATACTATATATATATATATTATATATATAGTATATAATAATTATAAAATATATACTATATTAACATTTTTATAAAGATTTATTTATAATTGATTACAAAATTTGTCAAAAATAATAAACCTCACAAAATCGTTTTAAAATGCCAAAACGTAAAAATTTTATATTATAATAGTTAACAAAATCTTTAATAGAGTGTAAAATATTCCACAAAAAAATAAAATAGGTAGTTCACCAAAATCATTAATACAACGCCACAACAGCAAACATCTCAAAATTAAAAACAACATGAAAAATATCTAAAAGTAAAAATTTGGATTGAAAGCTGAGGAGAATCCTGTATATTCTAGAACACTGGACACCCAAAATTAGAGATTACGTAGTCGAAACCGTGAAACAAGTGAGTCTAGAGGAAAATTTCTTCCCCAAAAAATACAATTGAGTCATTATCTTCCAAATCATAGCATTCTTCCAGGGAAAATACTAAATTTTATTGCCATGAGTAACCAGAAAATCTCTACAATCACTGAAGAGAGGGAATCACTGGAATCATAGAACTTGTCCATCTTCAACCAAAATATCTCATTTCTAGTAGAAATATTTTTTGGTTAGAGTTAGAGACGAGATGTTACCCAACTTTCATACCAGTTAAATTGAATCAGCAGTATCGAGAAGTTTCTAAAGGCTGATCAGATATCATTACTACAGATATATGCTAGCTAAATATTCCAAACAAGTCATTTATTTCTGCAACTATTCACTGGCTTACAGCCAGTTGAAAATTGGACGATGATAGATGCATATGCAATTATAAATATATATATAATAGGTTATATATATTATATATATATATTATATATATATTATAATTATATATATATATTATATATATACTTATATATAATATTAAATATATATATTATATATATATATATATATAATATATGATATATTATATATAGTATATATATATAATATCCTGGTATATATATATAAAATATATATACATATAATATATATAATATATATTACTATACGTAATAAATATAATAGATATATATATATACTATATATATATATTAATATATATATACTTAATATGTATATAAATTATATATATTAGCCCAAATATATATATATATATATCATATGTACTATATTATATATATATATATGAGTAATTATTATATAATATATATATATTACTATATAGATATATATTAATAGTATATATATATATCTTATATATTTTAATTTGATTTTAAATTTGACTATTTACATTGCAAATATCCTTATTATCCACACTATTAATATTGAGGATACTCGGAGTAAACTTTATTTCCCAATTTTTAAAATTTATGAAATTGTAATACACTGTGTATGAATACTATACAAGGCTACCATTATCATTTTGTTAAAAGATGGGCTAGGGGTTTGGGTAAAATGAATCCCTTCCAGCAAATTTTTTAAATTATCAAGTACATGAGTAATTCCATGTTCCGGCCGGAATTTTTGAAAAATTCCGGCCGAACCGAACCGGGAAAAAATGTCAAATTCCAGCCGGACCGGAACTTGGTCTCCACTACATATATATTATATATTATACTATTACTACTATTATTAATATACTATATACGTATATAATATTATATATATATTATAACTATAGTATATATTATATATATATAATTATTTAAATATATATATATTATCATATAATTATTATATAAATAATATAATATATATACTACTATATATATATATATTGTTTGAACCACTAATATAATATAATAATATATATATTATACTAATACTACATATATCATATATTATATTATATTATAATACTAATATAATATAATAGTATATATAGATAATATAATATATTAAATTGTCTATGTACCGGAACTGAAATTTTTCGAGTTTCCGGGCCGGAACCCCGAATCTAGCCGGAAATCAAAAATAAAATTCCCGCCGGAATTCCGCCGGAACCGGAAGGACCCTCATCCTATTTCTTCTTTATGAACTTCTTCGTTTTTTATCTATATCTTATATATAGAAATAAAGTTATAAAAAGTGTATTTTATATAAAATGACGACTTTTATACTATAGTATGTGATGAGAGAACAAGTTATTAACACAAACGTGTCAGAAATGTACTCCCTTTAGGGCGCTGGAATATGTCAGCCAAGATGAAATATTTTTCAACCATCGACCTAATAAAAGGTTATTATCAAGGAGTAGCATTCTTTCCAAAAAATATTAGGTCTTAGGTGGAATCCACACTCTTCAGTAAACTGTTTCTTTTTTCTCATGGTCAGAAATCATAGGCATTTCATGAATGTCCAACGTTCTATCTGAAATTGAATCATTTTGGTGATTCATCTATGAAACGCTAAGGCTATCCAAAACTTCTGGAACCCATATCTCTGACTTCTCGATCGCCCCAGGTGGATTATCATTCATCCTGTTGCGCGAAGCTACATAAATATAATCTTAATATTATATTTATATAATAATGTTAATAAAAGGATAGACAAATGAGATCTTTATATTATTTTCTATATATATATATATAGAACAGTATATATAGAAAAACCATATAACTATATAATAAGTATATATATAAACAGTTTATATATTATGACACCAAATAATATAAGATATGATTATAGATATAAATTTAAACTACTATATTATAACTGAATAATAATATAAGTTATTTGATTATTGATTTAGTATTTAATATCTAATATATATCATCATACCCAACAAATAAGTTAATGTTGGCATTATAATGCTAATATAATGATATACTATATACCTAAAATATATAATCTATAATACAGATAAAATATAATATATATATGTAATATATTATATAATATATTATATATATTATAATTATTACATTATCAATGTTATCTAAATATAATTTATCATACAGTCACTGTACTATATAAATTGAGAATATATACAATGAGAGGATTTATTTATCAATAAGTAACTTCATTGCCCATATCTTACAATAATACTACAAATATATTTAATTACTTTATATATATATTATATATTCCTTTATATAGTAAGCTTATATAGAAAATATTATTTGAGTAGAATAGTATTGTATTTTATTTGTATCCTAACACGTTTCTATTTGATCAAAAGTCTCTGCCAGACATAAATTGGTATAGATTCTCATAAATCTAGAGATACATTCTCAAAGAGTTCCGAGCGAACTAACAGAATAAAACAAGAGTCCTCAAACATAAGTTGAGAGAAAGCCACTAATTTCTGTTGTAATGAAAAATATATTTTTTTTAATAAATGAAGCGAAATCCTCATTATGGTAACAAGTAAGATCATGGTGCTTAAAAGAAATTCCTCTACATTTTAATAAGTACAAAACACAAAATTTTTATACATATTTAAATATAAAACGTACAGAAAGGTGAATCTCCCCTAATAATCCCACTATATGAAAATGTGCGAACAAATATCTTATACACTGAGGCGTGTGATATATGGTGAGCTTCACGGAAGTGGCTAATTTCAATGTACAATAATTGACACCTAAAATACATCTTATAAAGAATTGAGAATTCGCGAAAGGAACTATCAAAGGTATTTGCTAAAACACGAGAAAAATTTATGCTTGCATTAAAAAAATGTACAACTAATGAGAATACAACTTATCACCCGATTTTGACCCTATAAACACCCAACCTGTTGCTTTTATTTGACCTCTAAAACGGTTGTTTCCGGTGTTTCTGTGCCTCTGTAGTCATCTTTCCAAATGTTTAAATTTTCTTCAAAAACCATGTTTTGACATTTTTCAAAACTCCTTCTACACTATTTCTCGAAATGACTTCCAAACTTGAAAAATATGCATAGTGGGATTTCCAATCTACCTACAAAAGTCGACCATTAATTTTCTCGAGTGTTTTGTTTTGAGAACTCAATCCGGACCTTGGTGCAATATTGTACTTCCACAATTGCACCACACGCATTTTTTCGAGCATTAGAAAGATATCTTTTCGTTTCTGTCTGTGAAGCAATGAATAGGATATGAAATTATATTCAGTGGAGATTATACTATCGGTGGAGAGGCAATTTTTTAACTTAGTTAATCTTCTTTGTAATACGCCTAAAAATCTTCTTTCCTCCTTTGGAAACAATTTTCAAAAAAAAATATCTTTTTGAACAATAATTTCTTTAAAAATTTTCTTGTGAGTATTATCAAAAAAATTACTAAGAGTAAAACAAGGTGATATCTCTGGCAGGAACTAATTTAACATGTGAAATTTAGAATTTGAAGATTGATTCGGTCATAAGCTTAGCAAAAAAATCAATATTTCACTTTTTGAACGATTAAATTTTTGGAAAATGGAAATCTATTAATGATATATATATATATAATAATAATATATATATACCTAACCATCAAAATATTCCATACTTTATATAGTAGTAAGATCCTTCTAGTAAGATGGAAATATATATATTAATATTAATATATATATATATTATATAATAGTACAATATATAATTAACTTAAACTATAATATTTGAATAATCTATATATACTTATTGGTATATAACTAACTACAATATAATATTATATTACTTACCTATAGACAGGATATATAAGTATATACAATAGACAAGTTTTTGACTGATGTTTTATAATTTCATTAAAACATTCATAATATATTTGTTAGATTATAATAAATAATATAGTATATAATGACCACTATATATATATAATATATATTAATTATATTTATCTGAAATGTGAGACAGTGTAATTATTAATATTAATAATAAGTATAAATATATAAATAGGTAATAAAGATGGTGTTAGTGCAAATATATATTGAATATACATAATATTTATAATCTATATATTATATATATTATATATATATATATTGCCCTATCTTTTCATCCGTTTCCAAATATCAAATTTTCTAGACTGTGTATAATAAGGCGAGATAACACATTTATAGTACATATAAATAACATTGTAATACTCAAAGACGAGACAATATTTTAAAAGAATAATTCCCCCAAAATTCATTTTTTTTTCTCATTTGTTCTGAGAACAAATCCAAAACTAATGCACTATACAAGTAATTATCTAAAGTACAAAAATGCCTGCCTCTTCCACGACATACATCATTTCCCTGAATGTTTCCTCCACTCGCTACAAACAAGGTGAATACAAAAAAAAGTTCATCTTATCATAAAAATGCTCCTCAAAAAAAAGGGTTTGAAATGGAACAACGACTTGAAGCACGAAAGACTTTCAAAGAAACTTGAAAGGAATTATAAATTGTGTAATTGTCTATACATATTTGGATTCTAGAAGTAAATGACATCAATCTTATGCATTATTTCTCAATGTAATAGAGTAGCAAGTTTCGATGCTGCATAGAGTTGTAAAGTGGATTAGTGTATTATGAAAATGTCAAACAACAATTTGCATTTTTGAAAAATGAAATTGAAAAGAATTTGAAACTACAGACATCATGAAAAAACTGCCGCGAAAACAACGTTTTATGCAGTGGTACAAATAAATAAATGCGACAAATAGTTATCTGGTGATTAAAATTCTAATAAAGAGGAGGTGCGATATTTCGGCTGATGATTCCCAAACCATTATGTCCTACCTCTTAGGCGAGTGAGTGAGTTGGGTTACCGGACGACTATAGGCTCACAGGAGCGCACAAATATTGATCACTTATCCCCTGACAAACACAAATAAATTCCTCCCAGTATATTGAAGTTTCATTCTCCAGCATATCTCTCAATAACTTCATGCAGTATCAACGATTATATAAAAAAAACACTACAGAAGTGCGAGAGCTTAAAAAAAGAAAGAGTCGAAAACGAAAGCGCGTTCTTATCAACAAATTATAGGAGCAAGAAGTATAAAATGACTGAGATAGAGACCTTCGTATTTTCATCCGAAAAATTGATGAAATGAAAATACGATTGACATAATAGCCTTCGCCATATTTTCTCGGAATATAGTGATGAAAGTAAGAAAAGGTAGAATCATTAATAGATACATATAATGATCAAAACTAAAATTAATAGATAATTGCTTTTTAAAGTTCAATTATGTATCGTTATCCAAAAAAATACAATATACTGACTTATATATATTATTTCTATTAGTGTAGAAAATATAGAAGATAAATTGTTTAATTAGATATTAAATTATACATTCAATAATATTTAGAAGAAAATATGACATAATAATAATATTGAAAGGTATATATAGTATATCGATGATAATAGCAGTTACTTAAACATGGCCACCCCGGGAACGGTGATGGATCAAAAAAATTTGCAAGGTTAGGAGAGCTCGATAAGGGTAAACACACTGTCGTAGGGGGGGCAGCGGCAGCACCCTCTGTCCCCCCCCTGAGCCGACGGCCCAATTAATCATATATCACATATCTTACATTTCTTACAGAAAAACTGAATAGTACTAATTTCTATTACATAATGTAACTTAATAAAAATTTATGTCACATATATAATAGATATGATATACTATACTTCAATAATAATATACAGGTACCTATATTTTAAGTACATTATTTATAAGAAAAACTAACATATAATATAAATAATTACTATTGACTAATAAATGTATTATATCGTGCTTTGTACGAATATAATGCATCCGGGTATCCCGTTTTAATGTTGGTTATTAGATGAGCATAACAGCTTGATGTTGTTGCTGCTGCGACGTTAAGTCAGTTAGAGTAGTTAAGACGAACCTGGAGTAGTAAAGAATAAAGCTGGTCGGCCGGCTGAGGCTTCTGTGCAAGAGAGAAGTAAAAAAATATAAAATAGCGAGGAGCAAACGATATGAAAATATATCTGTGAGCGTATCCATTGGATCGTGATAATGTGTCACCCGAAGAACACGGACTAATCTTTCATTAAGTATAGTGAAATAATTGTTGTCTCTGAAAATAAAAGAAGAATTGAAAGAATTACATATAATTTAGTATAGTATATTTTAAAATCATCTAAAAATTTACCAAACATTATAGGATAACAACGTATTTTAGATAATTATTTACATTAACTGCCTTCCTAAGTGCAAAGTCATCTAACCTTCTTCATCTTCAGTAGAAAATTTTTCATATAATTCCAAAAGAAGGGAATTATAAATATTTGAGCTGATTAAAAACGTATTCAAAATATATGTATATCTCAAATCATATATGTTAATTATAGTGAACATGTTTTACTGTTATGTATGTACATCACTGTTAGTACCATAAATTGCTATAACATCAGAGTTCATACATATTATTATTTAGCTCAACAAGAATGAGCTAGGCTTGATTACTGTAGTATAGACAAAGATATCCCTGTCCATATCAAATAATTTATTTATCTCTCTCAGGAATAAGTAGTAATTAGCTAAGTTTCACGTTTCTAGCTGAGTCACGCGTATATCATATCTCATTCGACAGAGAAGAACGCTGGCCTTGTGTAAAGCGCTATCATCTCGTCGTATATCCTGCATCCGATAGTAAGTGCATAATATGGATACCCTCTAACAAAACATTCTTCCTGCGAAAGGGGCCGGAATTCCTAGGCCGGATCACGAATTATATATAATTCCGGTATAACACCTTCATAATATATATATTAATAATATATAATATTATATATTTATAATATATATAATTAATAATAATTATTATATAAATCTATATATATTAATATATTAATGGAACAATATTATTATAATATATCAACTACCAATAAAAGCAATAGGTGATTGCTTAATAGTACATGTATAATAATTCCAACTTATATATATACCATAAATTATTTACAAGATGATGTAGATATTCAAAATACGGTAATATTTATATATTATTTCTTATTTGAAAATAATTTAAAGGATAGTGTAATCATAACTTGTAGATGGGATACGGTATAAATATCCTAGAGCGCAAACTAATTCCGGTATATCCGTAGACCAAGTTTTAATTTACTATCCATGTATATCAATTCTTGTACTGTCTCTCTGCATAATTAGAAATTTGCCGTCGATGAAGTATACATCGGTGACGCTTGATCATTACGATTTCTTCCCTGCGGTGCTCTTCGGCGGACCACTAACTCCAAGTTTTAATGTAACTCAAGTGACTCCGCACTTTATTGTATCTCCACACAGCCACAGTCACACAGCTATCCTCAGCACCGACCGCACCGCACCTAAGGTGCGCTGATAAAAGTCTTTAACTCGCGTCAATCTATAAGCACTCATAAAAAATAGGATAGTCGCACCATGCAACCACTCATAACTCACCCTTTTCCATATACCGGTATGCATTTGACATACTACAATAATTATATATATAATATATATATATATATACTATATATATATATATAATATACTGTTTTAAGACTTTCGAGTTTGTATATATATATATATATAATAAGAAGTATATATATATAATATTATTTAATATAATAATATATCTTATGTCTAACATAATAGGATAACCAATGTAATACATATTGAGTGTGGCGTATCGTCTTACAGGTGAGTTAAGGTCTAGAGTGGCGTGATCTTTGCTCCACCATCCCTGCAGAAGATGTTTATACTTCACTTCTGAAAAGATTTCTATCCTGGTGGTCAAATTTGTGTGGAGCATGCCAACGTACATCTCGTCGAGGATGTGGTACCTGTGAAGACGGTTACGATAAATAAGGTAATAACTTAAATAATATATATATTAATAATTTAATAATATGAATTATTAGATATTATAAAAAATATTATATATATATTTATATATGATGATATAAAAAAATATGGATATTTTAATAGCTAAATATATAGTTATAATTGTTAATGACATAAATTATATATACTTTATAATAACCACCACAATTTTTTTCTCACGTTTTCTATAATTGATATTTATATTTGCATAAATTACTAAAGTAGTTAAATTACCACTGCGTATATTTTCTATACTATGAGACTGTAGTAAATGCAGCATTGAAGCATTATGCAATTCGTCATTTCTCACCATTCTCTCCGAACGAGGTCTTTTTCTCAACTCATATGATTGCTCCTTATTGTATAAGAACTGTGGTTGTATTATCTATACTATTATTTCTGAATCGATTGACTTATAGAACTTTATATTATAATCTAATTTTGTGTCAGGGGAGATCCAATAATTTGACTCGATCTACATGACACCATTATTTCACCACTCCTCAACGATTATATATACTCACATATACTCACATGCATTATCAGCCGATTTTGACCCCTATAAACACCAAAACTAATGCCTTATTACCTCTAAACGTTGTTTACGCTCATGTATAAATTATAACAATCAGAGCAAGTCCAGGCAAAATACGTTCTAGTAAGATCTAGCTCCAAAATATGCTGACAAAAATCTAATATCAACGATACCGTATGGTTTTAGTTGACCATTTGTTGCAAAACTCGCTCCGTACACTTATTTCTCGATGACTTTCACTTGAAATATGCATAGATGGTCCATTACCTACAAAAGTTATGATTATAAATTTATATTATACGAGTTTTGAGTTTGTGCTCAGCGTGTCTCGAATCCCAACTACATATTGAACAAAATATTATTTTGTTTCTTTTAAAATTACATTTTATACGTATTTTTGATCGATTAGTGATAATTTTGCCCAGGAGAATTATAGTCGGAAGGAGACACATTTTCAAACTACATATTTTTTCATTATAATGTCTATTCTTCGATTTGTGATGTAGTCTGCGTGGTAGAGCATATTATTCAAAAAAAATGTGGGATAATATCTATATCTCTTATAAAATATTTTTATTTTTTCAACTATTATAATACATACAAATATAATTCTAATATAGCGGTAACATAAAAAAAGCGAGAAAAAAAAAAAAAAATCATTACGCAAACAAACATCATTTTTCGGTGTTGCTATCATACGTACAAAGCCTAATTAGTACCAGCTACCCTTGACAGAAGTGATGTGATCGTGGTCATACGCTGCAGAGACTGTGATGAATTATTAAATCTGCTTATTATAAATACACAATTCTTTTTTTAGTTAATCAATCTCCCATGTCATTATTATTACTATTATTATAGGGCTATACCATTATTATTCAATTATTATGATTATAATAGAATATGAGTTTATGAGTTCGCGACCCATTCAAAGTGGAATATTGGTATCACATAGTAGCTGAAGGACGGATTATATAACGTGTGTCAGTATTGATCGTCTGGTGTCATATAGAGATAATATTGGTGTGTTCACAAAAAATAAGTATAAATCATATTATTTATAATCAGATTAATGTTACACAGTTGTAATTATTTAATAAAAAAGAGTTAAAATACTTAACATAAATAAAATAAAAATATGGATATATATATATACATTAATTGCCATCTATGTTTAAGCATCTTTTATAATTGACTACTATATTTATTTTTATTAATTGTTCCTCATATAATATAATCATTATAAAACTATAAATTATGCATTATATCAATTTGTTGAATAGTAAGTATATATATATATTATATATATTATATATAATATAATAATATATAATAATAATTTATATATATTATATATATATATTATTAATTATATTATTAATATACTATAATATATATATTACTATCTATTATATATATATATATATATCATATATATATATATACTTTATATATTATATATACTATATATTATTAATATTATAATTAATATTATATTTATTAATATATACTATATAATTATAAATAAAGATTAATATATATTATTAATACTTTATACTTATATATATATTAATTAAAATAATTTCATCTTTTTCAAAAATTAACCTTTACTAAAATGTATAATATTTGAGCATATTTTTTTAACTGAGAACATCTTAACAACTTCTAATCATACCAATACTTCTCAAGTAAACTGTAAGTATGTTTCACCTGGAATTTTTTATCTTAAGATTCTAATCTCAAGATTACTCAATAAGAATAAAATTTTTAAAAAAATATTTCTACAGCAATGAGTATTATCTTTTGTAATATATATTGTTCCAAGAACCAAATCAAAAACTAATGCATATACTAAAAAATTTATATATATATAAAGTAATAATAAATTTGTTCGAGTGTAACAATGCCCATTTTACACTGACAAATTACACTCCACTTCGCTCAAACAGAGAAAAAAAAAATAAATTTACATATATTCATAATATCTCACTCTCAAAGAATAAAAGTTATATTAGGGTATTGAGTAAAACTTGAATAAACTGACGTAGCACAATAACTTCAAAAATCGTAAAAATAATAATCAATATATTTATGGTCCCACGGCTGTATAGGGTCAATAATGGACTCATCTAGTATTAATTTCAATTTGATAAGATATCATTTCGAGGAAATATATGTATAGAGTATACGTATATGATCGAAGAATGTTTCATAAAACATGGGTTTGAAAAATTAAATAATTTATATGATTATATATTAGAAAGAATGACTTACAGACACAGACATAAAAACATAACCGCGAATTGGCCAGAATTACACCACGCCGGTAGAGGGATATCAATAAAAGCAATATTTGTTCCGGGCGCGGAATTTATGACGTCTAATCTTGCTCAGGTATTCTTCCTTCCAAGGTTCTATCTCCATGGTTGAGAAACCGGAGGGTGGTAAAATTACGTTGTCGCAGCACCGGAGCCAATTATAATATTAAAGCTTCTCCTCTCCTTCTCAGCCGGAATTACGCTTTTGATATATAAATATGTGGTGCTTCTAAGTTCAAGTGAGTAGCTGAATATTGAAAGTTATTCAAGACACGAGCGACGTTCCCACTCTATAAATCAGATCAACCGTTCTCGGCGATAAAGATTTTATTATTTATTAACATGTCATCAGGATCATGGTTTCTCATTAGAAAAATTACGTATGTTAGGAGGACTTTTATGAAAATAATGTGAATATAATTAACATAAACTTTTGTGTTATTATTCTATCGTCGTTAAAAGGAGTAAGGAAGTAGGATTGCTGACACCTTGAATACGTTTACTGTGGTCGCATGAATTAGCTCTTCATTGTTGAAACAAAATTATATTTCAGTACAACAGAAAGAGTGGCTGCAACATAGGTGCTAGAATATCCGCTTAACTTATTTTATCTTTTGGGAATCTAACATTTGTTTGCAAAAAGAGTTTATTCACGCGACCCAATATAGGCATTCTTCTTTTCCCAGATTTTAAAGAAAAATTTGGAGATCTTTTACTGCATCTATAATTTAGGAACGGAGATTTAACAAATACAAAGAACTCATTTTTATTTAAAATTTTTTTTATTATATTTTAATAATTTATTCCTTTTGAAAAGCAAAATAAATATAAACTCATTTTTTTACTTTTTTTTCCATTTTATTAAATACACTTTAACTATATATAATATTAATATATTTTAATTATAAATTTCTTTCTAAGCTTGCTTTAAAATAAATATAATACTTTTTATATTTATACTTATAAGTTTGCCTGGGTACGAATATCAGTTCTTTTCTTAATGTCCTCTTGAGTTGTATTTGAAAATACTTTAATACTAAATAGATATATATATAATAATATATTATATATCTATATAATATTATGTATATACTTATTATTATATATATAGTAATAATATAGTCATACTAATTGCATCATCATCGTAAGACATACAAAAATCTATATAATATTTATAATGTTGATTATGTATATATATTTTTTGTAATATAAAAATTGTTTATCTGATCTTAAAATAATTCATACGATGGAGTTCATTAAACGCGTTACGATTGGTTAAGAGCTACTTAAACTTTATCAGTGCTTGATATTTTTACCGTCATAAATATTATTTATCCAACCATATATTTTACGAGGCTAATGTCCTCTATATTTATCTGTTTTCAAACTGATCTATCTGTATTTCATAGAAAATTAATATATTGGCAGTTATTATAGATATATTACTTAGACTAGGACATTACGATATAACATTACAGTGATATGTTTTCAGACAAATCTATATGAATGAACCTCATACCACTCTGATTGTTCCCGACACTCGATCTCGATGTTCAAGACTCATGTGTTCCAGATTTTGACATCTCAGCCTTTCATGATATCTCCTTCCATGTATATCACGATAATTGTCCAATTACGAGTAAGAAAACGTGCTTGATACAAACTTTCATTCCTCTATTCCTATTCTGTATCTTCGACTGAGCATGACATATAAACATGTATAATTTCTACTTTGATCTGTACAATCAGAGTGAAACTCTAGCCAGCTTTTGAAGGAGCATATCGTACTATAGTTTTGGGAAAGTGACTAGAACGCCCTCACTAATAGAGATGATAGTCGATATATTAATGCGTTTAGTATGATTAATTATATTCATCTGAGTGTACTAGTATCTCATGCGCTAAAGGAGTAGTTAGCACAGTTTTATAGCCATGGAAATATTTGGTATCCACCAAAGATATACAAGTTCGTCAGAGGCTTAGTAACCTTATTGTTCTTCCAAGTATTTGAATACACAAGACCTCTCTTTATTTGAGCAGTCAAAGACATATAAATGTGAGTTTCAATAGTTGGTTCTATGTTATTAAGGTAAAACTTGACAAAACACAGATGTGGCATCGCTAGATACTCGAAATCATGTTGACAAAGCTGCCAATGATTGCTTCCTACTTGGACAGTGTTCGCTAAGAACATATCGTCGCAAAATTAAATCCTCGCAGCCATTCTGAAGGAAAATATCATTAGACATGCAAATAAAAAAATTTATCTGCTCAACCATATTAGAGTGCCGGAAGGATCTATTGAAAGATGGGCTAATCTAGTATTGAAAAAGGTGGGGAAGATCAGTTCACTACTTACCGATAATTCCATTTCAATCGAGATTAATTGCAGATCTCTCAAATACGTTTGGAGTTAACTATACAGATATATGAAGGAAGATAGGCTGTTGACATTAATTATCGCGTGATCAGTAGTTACCTGTAATTAATGCGATCATTACTAACTGGTTCTTTACTAGCAGAATAGATAAAACCGCTGATAGTTCTTGGAAAGAAACAATATTCCCAAGAGGCATCTTAATAACACAATTTTGCAACAAAATAAGTTTAACCTCGGATATATAAAGTCAAAAACGGAAGGAAAAACTTTGTATTGTAGTCCGCGTGACTGTGAGAATACAGCGCAGTACCAGAACCTCAATTGTCGAGTAAGCTCAATATGAGCCTCTCCGTAATGAATCTAGCACGAGATCCTGATGTGTAGCGAAGAGCATGTTACCCCCAAGAATATTGTTCAGTCTGAGAGATCTTCTCTCAATAGAAATCTGCCTATACAATGATACCTTTAATTTGCTCAGAAGTGGGACAATCCTAGAGAGGTAAATTACTTTCATAGAAAGAGACTTCAAGTAATTAGTCAGTGAGAGAAAATTGCTATTCTAAATAAAGCATTGTTTCTGCATTGCTAGTTTTCAACTCTACTTCAAACACTCCAAACTTCCTAGATATTAAGTAGCATACATATAGATCTTATGCTGACCTTGTCATCAGAAATTTACTCTAGACTCCAGCAAAAATACGGTGTAGAGACTACACATTAATGAGATGAATTTATCTAGACTTATGTAGGATTGCTTAAGTCCGATATCCTTGATATAGTCAATAATCAAGATAGAGCACAAACCATCTAGCGCCTATGACAGAGCGGCGAAAGCATGGTCTGAATCTAGACACATAGAGTTCATTCAGCGGTCTAGTATATGCAGGGCACTTTATCCGTAGAATTCGACAGTAAGCAGTGTGAATGATGAAGAGCGGATTAGAACCTTTGTGCCATGTCTGGGGCAGAATCAAATTACCGCGCATGAAGATAAGAATATACAGTGTCTGCTTTTTAATCAGAAATTGCCAGGGATATGACAGCATTCGGCCTGCAAGCACTAGGATAAATCTTACAAATTCGAATCGTCAACCTATGTTATGATATTACGCGTCCAATATGACCCAGCTGACACTCGTGTCTAGGAGCCTCGTTGTAATTCTATATATGACTACTTCCCAGATTCCAAGATCCGTTGGATACTAAGCTCTCGTCAATATCCCGGCCCAGACCATGCAGTTCAAACCTATAGGCACGTTTCTATTTTATTGTAGTGACTCCCGCATCTCTCGAAAAGTCGAAGCAATAATCTCTAATCGATTATGTGTTTAACAAAAAGCTAACAGATCGACTGAGCAACTGGATAGATCGTGAGCATCTCACGACTACCACGATCGTTGGTAGTGTTGTGATCTTGAGACTCCTTGTGCCTAGTCCACGCGCAAGCAAACCCAATTCCAAGGCAACACAATTCCCACGGAGCTCTGGAGAAGATCCTTATACATTATCCCAGTACACTATCTGGTGAGGATACAAACTAGTCTTCTGTTCTTTGGAGTAACCGATGTCATGCATAAGGCATACTCCAGACCTTGCATAAGTTGCTCAAATCTAGACAGTTCCTAGGATGCTTCATTTTTCAAGACTCTTCATACTCAAATTACATATCAAGTGCTGAAGAGTAAAAAATGAAAGACAGCTCATGATTAATCACTTAGTCAGTCATTCAGCAAGAGGCCAACTACGGCGACTACAAAATAGTGTTGAAAAAGACTAGAATTGTTAGGGTACAAAATTTGGGACACACTAATAGCAAGATACTACTATGATAATACATACTAAAATAAATTGCATACCATAATACTCTCTCTGAGTCATAATATATAGAGGATATGCGTAGCTGTAAATCACAAGAATTCCTTATCTCGAGTATCGTACCTGAAAGAAATAGAGGCGCTTTGATGCATTAGTTACTCGCCCAGCGCCATTTTAAACTCTAACCTCAGTTGTACAGATGACACACATCTCCTCCATGTATATCTGCAGTATAAGGTCCGCTATAACTAGAGGAAAGCCCAATATAAGTAGAGTTCCATGGCACAGAAATTACTAAAAAATTGGTGTGCCGGCAACTATGAGAATGAAAAATTGTAGAAATACACCTAGGTAAACTAAGTATATGACTGACATAGTAATATGTGATATCACTTACATATAACACAATACTCAAAGAAGTTTATAAAAGTATACACAGAGGAAAGCCACAATATAAACTATATATATGCAATTCAATTATACAATGCATTGCTGCTTACATACTACTAGGCTCTTTAATGATTGGTAGTAAATATATCCTATCACTGGCAGTATTATTGTACATAATTCTATTCAGTGTAATTTATATAATAGGACGAAATAGTTGGTCCATTATACTCCTTGAAAAATTCCCCCACATCTTTCATCCTGTATACATTAAACTTATTTATCTCTAAATTCTCACGCGAAACCGATCTGATAAATCTTATTGCATAAAATACAGCTATAATTATATTATCATTAAAAATCGATATCGATCAAGTGAAAGCATAATAAAGATTTATTTATGGTTTAACAGAATGCATTCATTTAAATTGTTTGCTTTTTAGAAAAGTTGGTAATGGCAGTTAGGCGGCACAGTTAGTAATAGATGTAGTAACCGAAACCCTACGTGCTTGGGTATATTCCTATTCTGAATAATACGAATCACTTTTCAAAGAATACATCCATCTCATTATGAGTCATGCTGTAGTCATAAACTGGCCTTCAAAAACTGAATGATCATTATCTCCATCTATACTTAGAAAGGTAGTTAAAAATTATTACATATGATTCTAGTCCTATATTTAAGCCCAATTAGTCAGTCTTATTTTCATCTTGCTATATTATGCATCATTTAGCTATTGTGAAAATTAGATATTATATTATCCACTCAGGTAAAAAATTAGATTTACGAAAGATATTAATTATTGAGCAAATATTGCTAACGAAAAATAAGGCAAATCGATACCCCCATACAATGGTATAATGTTATAGATTCTGTAATAGGTGAGTATTATATATGAATATATTTATTAATTATATATATATATATATATATATATGATATATATATATATATAGATATATGATAATTAATATATATAAATTATAATATAGTATATAATTAATATATATATAATAATATATATATAAATATATTATTAATATTATACTATATATATATAATAATAATATATACTATATATATATATAATATATATTATATATATATATATATATATATATATATATATATATAGATATATATATATATATATATTATATATATTATATCATACATATATATTATTATATATTATATATATATATATATAATATATTAATAATATATATATATATATATTATATATATATATACTATATATAATAATTATATTTATATAATAATATATATATTTATTATAAGGGGTTTATATGTAAAATTTAAGTTTGGGTCCCATAGGGCGTATTTATAAGTAAGTAGTTAATTACAGGCCTTGTACTTAATTACAGTTGATTGCAGCACATCTGGAGGCTGACATATTATATATATATATAATAATATATATATATAATATATATATATTATATATCTATTAGTATATATATAATATATATATTATATATAACTATATATATATATTAATTATAATATATTATTATATATATTAATTATATATATTATTATATATATATTATATATATTATAAAATAAAGCTCTTATATAAAATTTTATTAAGCTGCTCCCCCCTCACTTAAGCTTGGAGCTTGGGCGACGTCATACCCTATGTATATATATATATATATATAATAATTTATATATTAAATTAGTTAATAATATATATATATATAGTATATATATATATATATATATATTATTATATATATATTACTATATATATTAATATATATATGATGAAATTGCACACTCTACGCATTTTTATAGGACTATATCACATGCGCCAAATTATTTTTTTAATAAAAATTATTCATAAATTAGATTGCATTAGTCCTTTTAATAAAAGTGGGGGTAATAGGTAGTGAAAAATGTTATTATGTATATAGTAGATATAGAGTCTAAAGTCTCGGCATAGTTAACGAGTGGATTGGATATGCCCTCTAATACTACGAAGCAGGTTGTTCATGCTAAACCTATTAGTCCTACTATTTAAGAAGTTGCGGATCTCATCATACATTCTTGAAAGCCATACAAGATATCGACTATTAAGGTGTTAGCCTAGGTTAGTTAAGTTAAGATCATCTCTTTTCCATAATCTTGTAAAAAAAAATCAAAAATGATTCGTATATTTTTCAAAATTGACTCGCGCATATCGTTTTAGTAGTGCGACACACGTTCTAGAATTTTACCACATACATAGAGAAATTAATTTTCATAATATATAGATGTATATATATATTAATATCTATATATAAAGATTCCATTGCTGAATACTCATATGATTTTCTCGATATTTAATTTAATATTTATTAATATATATATATATATATAATATATATTATAATATATAATATATATATTATTAATATATTATATATCTATATTATATATAGACTTTTAAATAGTTTATATAAGTAATTTAATGACATTAAAAATTCAGTATCTTGTAATTATCTAGCCTCTAAATCAACTTATCTGACAACTAATCCAGGGTATTGAGCCCTTAACTTATATTAATTAATTTATTCATATCAATAAAATAATTTATGGTTTCTATAGATCATTCCTTGAAAAATACGCATTTGCAAATGGTCTATGGTGAATTATTATGATAAAGTATGGAAAGTGGAAAGTTACGATACTGTACTATTTCATCAGAGTTATATAATTATTATGTATTAAATACTCAAGTATGCCTAATTGACCTTGTTCAAGTAATATCATCCTGGTAATCTGTATATGATCTATTATAGTCTAATGCATCATTGGAAGAATAACACAGAGCTTAGTTGTATAAGGTATGGAAGGAATAGTAAGATTATAACGTAATTGTAAAACAGCAGTGAAAAGATTATAAAAATAAATTAAATATAATTAATCTCTGAGCTGGACTAGCAATCCTATAAAAAAATAAATTTATTTAATATTATAAGTAATAATGTGTAGCTTATGGATCATCTAGCAACATATGCTATATTGAATCTGAGAGTACTAAAACAGTTATAGATAGGTATTACGAATTAAATTCTAAATATAAATCTTAATTAGGCCTACGATTAACAAGATTTAACTTTATAGAAGTTTATACACTTCTGAAGTTATTTAATATAACCAGTAAAGTCTTATAATAATATATTGGTCACAATACTAGCGAATAAGTCATATCAATAGATACAAAGGCAGTAGATGCCTATTTAAATTTTTATTTTTTTTACAATTTATTAAATAAAACAAAATTCATTCTTCAAATTTTATATAATTAAGATTAAAATTTTATTAACTTAAATCTAAATAATAAAATGATTAACTGAAATAATAAATAATAAATAAAAAATTATTAAATATATTTATCTTAAAGATTTAATGTAGAGATAATTAATCTCTTTCCCTGACGTATATCCATTCCTAAACTTTCATCAAAAGTATGAATCAGGTCCATGTGATAGAGGATCTCCATTAAAAACTCTATATCTATAACTCTTTATAACTCTTATAACATTTTAACGTATATTTTATTTAATTTCTTCTACAATCGAGATAACTTCTTATATTTTTACATTTTATTTTCAGTAAGTAATTTCCTTTCCATTTCTTAATGTTTCCTTTAAAAAGCTTTCCATTGCAGACCCGACTCTATTTTTTCCCTTCAATTCTTCTCAAAATCTTCCATTAAACCAATAATATTATTTTTCGCTCATAAAACAACCACACCATGCATAGCTTATACCTATAATTATTCCTCTTTTGTCGATTGCCGATACTTCATATAATAGCTTATTATCACTTTCTAAATATACTGATTATTATAAAGTTATAATTTAAGCGAATCACCTTATTTAGAAGAGTCTATAGGCATTAAATAGTAAATTGAAATGTTTTCAAAACTTTCTGTTAAGGATACTAACCATTAGAGTTGATTTAGACAATAATTGGAGGAATTATTATTGTTTTGTTTATCAATAGTCAATACCAATGTTATCGGAATAACTAGTAAAAATTCTCTCTCAGAATGAATTTGGAGTTCCGCCGGTATAGACGCAGAGATTTGATAGCACGAGATCCTACAAAAATTATAAATTTTCACTTTTTTTATTTTAATTTTATTGAAGACGTGAACCAGTGAAATATTAACTTGATAACTTCTCCTAGAACTCTTATGATATATCACTCAGATATGATATATACATGTGCTAATTGACAAAAATAATAATCACTTATATATATAATTCTTTTCAAACATTAAAGCTATCTTCTTACTTATTTCCTTACATTCTGAAGGTGTGAGAAAGTTACGATGACATAATTGAAGTTACATATCAACCTTTTCATGTAGCTTATGAAATTATTGTCATGCACAAAGATACTTACATTAGCTCATAAGATTTGCCATCTTACCGATATGTGATTTTATAACACAGGGCATAAAAAAATGCTTGTTACCCTATATTCACTGTAATAGAAATATATGTACTCGCAATTCACGTTTAATAGCCGGTCACTACATACTCCCTCAAATAACAGTCACTATGTAGCTCAATTTTACTCCTATATCTCTGAAGTGCAATTGCGTGATTCTCAGAACGGAGCGCAAATTTTCACCACTTTCCTCCCTACTCTCAATGCCTAAATAAACGATCGCTCTCAATTGATGATGGTGGAGACTAGAGATGAGAGCATTTTTGCTGTGAGACGAGCCAGTTCTGGGAAGAAATCTACTTGTTGGCTCTCCACCATGCAATTGGATCTATGCATCTGTAGCTTCTATTATATAAATACAGTGCAGAGCACTCTAAGTATAATTTCTTCATTCATTGGTCATTTTTATTTCATGATGTATTTTTTTGAATAAGCTGAAGTTGGTGACAGGATATGGAGTTTTCTATCTTATGCCCTTCCCTGCTCTTTTGTTACGATTGACATTGTTACGTATAGATGCCTATTTAAATCCTCTAAAACATTGAGTTCCATAAAGTCAAATATATTTAGGAACTCTAAGTTAGCTTCTATTTACAGCCTGCCTAATAAAACCTTAAAAGTATCCAATTATCATGAGATTCAATTCATCATGGTCAAGATATATTAGGGATGTACGCGTTCTCTTCATGCATACCGAAAAGATCGGACCGATGAGCCTTGGAGATAGCGCGCTGTTGTTCATAGCTTCCTATTGTGTAATGTGTTAGAATCTGGGAGGATACCGCCAGATAACTTAAATTCTGAACTCTACAACTATAAAAATACACAGTAATAAGATAGAAACATTTGCTCGACTGCCTCAATCGCTACAAAGATTTGCTCAAATACTACTCTCGTCCATGGTAAGCAAGCGGCACTGAGACCCTGTTGGCTCACAGTATAATATGTGCAGTAATGTCGGCGCATCTATGCTGGTGCCCAAAGTGAGCGATTGGCTCCTTATTCATTCTAATGATGAATAGAAAGCAATCAAGTACCCTCCTATAAGGAGTATCATCATATTAAGTTGCTAATTCATTTATAAAATTTTGTAAATATATATGAATTAATTAGACGTATTCTCTCGAGTATTATAAGTAATACATCTTAAAATTAAACTTCCCTAACTTTACCCATACCTTATCATCTAACCACCGCTAAATCTAAGAGGAAAGATTTCTATCCAACTTTTGTGCTGTGCGATATGTTCTGGTTTTAGTGCTTTTCAACCACTAGTGAACTTGATCAATTTATCTATACAGAAGACTTACAAGGTAATTAACTAGCTACTAGCTTATAAGAATATACCATGAAAAAGTACATAGCATGATAACAAGAAAGAGACACCCTATCAATTAATTCAGTCTCCTTACGACAGAAAATGCCATATAAAGGATGAATTAATAAATCCGCTGTCCTAATACTTCAACCACTGGATTCAGTTAATAGTAGTTCAATATACTCTCCCGTATATCACATTAGTGGAAATGGTATAACCCTTCTCGGGAATGTATGCTAATTACTCCAAACTATGTTTCAATGGAAAACCTGTCATTAATTGTGGGTTAATGGCGACTAAATAATTAGAACCATGTCTATAAGCTTATATCTCTTCACTGTTCTAACCTAGACATGTAAAGAATATCTTTGTACTTTCTTCTAACCCTTGGCGAGGAGCTCGTTCAGATGTTATATTTATCTCTCGCACTGGGAAGGTTTCAGTGTTTACATTCCTACCTACACTGTACTACAGGCATACGTCGTTTTCGCTTCTCTAATAACCATCTACCATTACTATGGAGATGAAATTCAATGTCTGGGTCATGGTGAAACCATTGTGAATTTTAAGCAGACCATCTTTAGACTCATTAATTTTTGTCAAAGGAAAAATTCAAGTGCTTTAGTTTATTTAATATTACCAAGTGTGAAAAATATTTATGCATACACCCATCTTTTAACGAAATACAATAATTGACTGTATCTCCCTCTCATGAGAAAATGACTATCTACACTACTGTTCATCTAATGACTTGAACACATTGCAGTGGCGAGGCGATATCTAATCAAGTTTCACATATCATATCTGCTAGACCCAACTCTTTTCTCACTCTTTTTGTCTATCATGCGAACAGGTATTATAATCTTCATTACGAGTCCTTAGTCAATTGTCTGCAATATAATTCGAAACAAAATATGATCATAATATAATTGTGCTTTCTAGAGTTACATTTGGCATGGACGTGTCTCTCAGTTACGAGAGGTTGCCCTGGTGTGTATTCCTTGAAGTGAATGAGTGTCAAATTGCAACTTTCCGGCCATGAAGGTTTAATTTCAAACACAAATCATCATTAAAATTAAAACTCATAATCCATTGATTAATGGGCATAGATCATGTCTGCGATTTTAACTTGTCTTTACGCAAAAAATGAGACGATATATAAGGTAATTTCGGACAAGTACATATATCCAGATTTGCCGTTAACAATCTGTACTTCCTTACTGAGTCGTACATTTCCCGGCGCTAGCGCTGAATGTGTCAGGGTGGCTAGTATTCCTTACGCGGCAGCGTCTTGCCTGCTCCTCATCATTTCATCCTCTGATTTTTCTTTTCCTTAGTATTGAGTTCAGCTAGAGCAAGTACTCCTATAATCGGTTATTTATGGCTATTTTATAATGCAATTCTAAGAAGTAGGTATTATATTATTACATACCGTCAGTAATATTATCAAGCGTGCTACATATTCTTTGTATGGTAGTGAAATTAGGTATCAGCTATTAAGCTTAAGGAATTCCTCTATATTATAGAATGTTATTATATTTATTTATTTTATTTTACTTAAGTTTATGTCGACCGCTGGCACTACAGAAGTTATGGAATATTTATAAATATGGTAAATGTTGAAAAAAAGTGGTTTACGATAAAAGAAAAGTTCCAGATGGGTGTTTTGTGCCACTGTGTTCCTCCAATAACTTAATAATCTCTCCATGACCTATCGAAGATTGCGCAGAAAAGGAATAAGTACAGCTTCGTTAACTTTCCCGAAAACAAATTGTTTTTTTACATGAGTGAGAAGAACAAAACAGCGTATATGAGCGAAAAAAAAGCAGACGTCATTAAATTATAGGTGTTGTGATGTCGTTGTTTATAATTCTAAAATTAAGTATATTGTGTGAGGTAAGTTATTACATGTTAAACATCTAGGAAATCGAATGGATGAGAACCACAGTTAGTCTTAGATATTTGAGCTGGCAATAGAACAAGCATAAAAGTAATTTTCAGCCGTCATTGGATTGCCTGAATTAACAAGTGAGGTTAAGCCCTCTGTGGAGTATATTTGCGAGATCGTTCAAATTATTTTATGGATACTCCAACATTATTTTATAATTCTGAAAATCTTGATATCATAATTTGTTTGAGGCTTTCAGTGTCCTGTTCGTTACTACTATTCAGCTTCAGTACATTATTTATCATAATCATTTAATCAGAAGTCAGTGGACTGTAGCTTTTTAAGGAAATAAAAATTTGCAAAGGCTCCAGCATAAAATATAACTTTTGTGTAGACGTTGCAAAACTAGTGTTTATTTATTGCTCATATCTAGAACTAAGAAATTCTTGAAAATTTGCCTAAATGAGGAGAGATGATATGCTTAAGGCAGCTAAAGCTTAAATTCCTGTTACTGTCCTCTTGCTACTTCACCATGTCATTCCGTCACACGCATACTCATACGACTGAGATATCAGACTATATTAGTTAGCATATATCAAAAATTAAATGCTGCTGATGCACGCTGATGGACCCAGTGAATGAGCTTGACCGAGTAGTCACAGCAAGTATCAGTACTCGTAGGGGCATATTGCGAGTAGGGACTAGTGCGTATGTGAATCAAAGTTGATATCGTCCAAAGCCAAAAATAATTAATATAGTCATTCACTCAGCCTCCTTCATTTACAATCTTGTATAAATTTTCAATATTGTTTTATTATTTCATTTGGCATCCCTTAAGTCGATTTTTGGAGTTTTGGTTCATTCAGACTATTCTAATAAATATAATATACCGATTTACATTTAAAAGCAATTATAAAGGATATGATAGATTACAAAGCTGTAAAAAGTATAATTATAAGTATTAAAATAGTTAGTCCCTCGAGTTAGTGAAGACCTTAGCAAACCAGCAGTCTACATCTACCAACCTACTGGTAAAATTGTAACTCGAAAGACCAATGAAAATATAAGAGAAAGGTAGTTCTCCTATTTCTATAAATTTCTATAATTTCTATATTTTTGTTTAATTTCAAGTATCCTTATATTTGAAAAAGACAAATACTCAAGTGAAAAAATTAATTTCCTTTATATTCTTTACAAATTAATTTTGTATTAAAAAAACGGAAAAAGAAACTGGAAAAAAAAAAAACGAAAAAAAAACATGAAAAAAAACAGTTTTTTGTATTCATGAAAAAAAAACATGATGTTTGAAAAAAAACAGGTTTTCCCCCATAACCTTTCATGCCCCACCAGTTTCTCACAGATTGAATAAATATTCTACTTTTGTCTTTTTGGTCAAAAAGTTTGAAAATAGGAAATAGGCAGTAAAAAGGTTAAAACAACTTGTATAATTATAGTATATAGCCTAAATATCTAAAACAGGTTAGACAGGTTTTGTTAAATATTAATGTGAAATTAAAATTGCGAAAGGTAATTCGTCTCATTGCAATGCATACATACATTTAGTTAATATACCTTTGTATGATGATCTATATAATAATTATATAAATTTTAATGGAATTCAAAAAGGCGTCTAGTTAATAGTAAACCAAAGAGGAAAGAATTTTAACAAAAAGAGACTAAAGAATGTTTTAATACTTCTTATTTATTTGCAAAGGTAGTATTTTAATAAAATGATGGTAACTTATTATTTTATTCGTCACAAAATTTAAAGTGATACATGTTACTTTATTTAAAATTTAAAAAATCATACTTTCCTCTTTTCGATTCTGTTTATTTCCTAATAATTACATAAAGGACTCGACCCTATATTCACATGAAAATGCTTGAAGAGAATGCAACTAGGCTCTCCGCGATTGAACTAAATAATGAAACATAAATATAAATAATAGTACTTTTTTAGTTAATTTTAAAAAGTACTCCCTCTCGACAATCGCTAAAAAAATTATTTGATAATTCTTTGAATAAATAGAAAAAGAAAAAAAAGAGCACTGATTTTTTTGGGGTGGTTTCATTAGTAAGCTTATTTTTCTCCTATGTGGTGGAGTCCTAAGTAGGCTTTGGTGCGGGGGGGGGTTGAATGCCACACCTGTGGCTGTGCTATCTGTGATATTTGAATGGAGCCGTTTAAAGGTGCAGGCGGTGTTATAAGTGTAAGTGACATAAACTGAAGTGATTTATACTTGTAGTGGGGTTTTTTCAGGAATGATGGAGTGTATTAGAGTACTTGCAGTACTGTGAATGTGTGGAGATTGGTTGCAGTCCCCAGTTGGTGAAGTGCAAGGCTTGATAGATGCTCTTGCAGATGGTCTGACTCTTTCTCTCATAAAACGACAAACCCAAGCGTTTCTAGATTATTAGGTAAGTCTGAATATTGGAGTTTTTACGCGTATGGGTTAAAAGGGTCTTTGAGATTGATGTTATGGGTTAATTTCAGTCTTGCACCTAAGTTGATATTAATTTTTATATGTGGATCAACATTGAGAGAGACGAGGAGGAAGACGAGGAGTGCGATAAAAAAAGTTTAGGTAGAGGATGTGGTCAGCTTGTAATAGAGGTGCCGAAACCAGAATTAGGAAGACAATGCTCCCTGGAGGGACGTCATAATTTTACGGATGAGATTGTTTATATGTGTGAAATAGTAGACTTGTTCAGTGTTTTCCAGTAATAAGAATTAAATGGGATTAAGACCAGTTTTTTGTGTGTATATTATTTAAAAATTTATCTATATTAAACATTGTGCTTATTATATTATATATATATATTAATACTATAATTTATAGTAATATATAATATAATATATATATGATTACGTATATTATATATATATATATATATATATTAGTATTTATATATTAACTGATATTTTCTGAAACAATTATTACAAGATTATAAATAACTTGTAGATAATTCAGCAGAATGTAAATAAATTAAGATCATTCTAAGACGATAAGAAATTAAAGTTAGGATCTCCATTATTGAAAGTTTATAACCCACGGACTTGCATTGGAAAGCAATACGCCAAGAAAATATATGAGCTTTTTGAATTCTCTAGGAAGATGACTTTAGTCGAGGGGCAGATGAAAGAAGATGGTAGCCCCACTTACAGGGTTAAAATCCTTCCTTTCAAATTAACCGTTAATCGGTAAATTTGGAAGCAAGCATTGATTCTTCTAATGTTCTAGCTTTCCTATCGCCGGTATGGTTTCACCAGGGTACGTTCAACTGCTGATTTTCTTCCCCTTCTCTTTGATTCAATTGGTCCTCTGTCTTTTGGGATTTCGATAGGAATGTTTTGCCGGTAGGTAATTAATATACGTCGATTTTCATCACCTCTCTTTAAATTTCTTCTTGACTTCCTTTCTTTGACTCTACGACTGTTGCAGTAGAAGTTAAGAGCTCTTCCTTTATAAGTAATGTGCTTCAAAATATTTATAGTGTTTAAAGCAACCTACCTAGAATGAAAAAGCAGTTTATATTAGAGTAATTGACCTTTGACCTTTCTTGTATATTTATAATTGAGGCTGAAATATACATCAGGATTATTTTCAGTGACAACAATTCTTATTTTACCATCCTTCGCCTGAACAGGAGTCAGGTTCCCTTTGTCACAAGGCATAAATTTTGGGCTCACCTTTGATGGCCCCTCCCTCATTTGGAAGCCCCACATTCAGGACCTCCAGTTACAGTGTTTGAAATAGGCTCAAATGAGAGACGTTTTGGCGGGTTACTACATTGGGGCTGCCTCACAGAGCATGCTGCCTCCACATTTTAGTATTCGTCAATATCAGGAGACAAAAATTAGATTAATGGAAGTGTGGTGTACTCTTCTGCTTCCCCAACGACTCTTGAAGTGACCTGGGGAGACCATACAGAATACTTGCCCATCGGATTGCCCTGGCTTTTTACCTTCTTCTACCCATTAAGGCTTGGAGGCGGAGGCTTGTGCTTCCTCCTCTCGAGTCTGCAGTTGGGAGAGACCTGTTGGCTAGGAAGATATGTAAGATTGATGTCTGCATCTGAATGTCCCATCCTCTTCAAGGTTTTCTTTGGGCTTGTGCATTGGGTATCCTTTGCATGGAGAGGAGGATATTCCCTTTCTCTCTCGAGCTAGGCGTAACGGTGCTGTCTTTATGGTTTTGCCCAAGATGTGCCTACTGAGCACTGTTCTTCCGCTTCTCATGTTACCCACCTTATATAGCACCTGGGTTCTCTTTTACACTTTTACCTATTCCCCCGACTTGGAGAAAGATGGCCCATCCTGTTTTGGGCAGAATCCCTCTTTTCAGGGAAATCCTAGCATAACCTAAATAGTTCACAATTTCTCAGGTGTACACTGATGGATTCAAAAGTTCTAATGGATCACTGAAGTTCTGCTGGCCGCTGCTGTGTATTGTTCTCAGACCCTTTCCCTGTACACAAAATTGCGAAGCTCTCCCCACTTGCATTCGGTGACCCTTCCATGAACATATTATGCCATTTCAGGGCTTTAACAGTTTGTGGTGGCCCATCTCTTCCCTCAAATCAATTATACTCTTTATTTTCTACTCTAAGTGCGCCCCTTCATATAATTTGCTAAAATTCTCCAGCCGTACCAAAATACAGAGAAATTCGTTTTAAAATTCATAGTATATCAAATCAAGTGGCCATGTCTCCTAGCCAGGGTGGGCACTACATTTATCCACTGGGTATCTTCCCACATTGGATTAGCAGGTAATAAACTGCTGATGTATCTGCTAAATTGGCCCACCAACATCAACTCATTGAATCTTTTCCCTTTGAGTTGGCTGAATGTATTCCTGCATTGTAAGGAGCAGAAGCTGTTTGGAAGAAGGAGCTCGGTACAATTCCTTTAGGCACCCATCCCCTGGACCAAACTGTATGAGAGATAGTTCGAGATTTCATTCCCCTGTGCTCGTCCCTAGAGACTTGCCATACGAGACTGCGAATTGAGGCATCTGTGGCCCTTAATGCGACCTCTTTCGTTTGGGGTCTTTCAGAACACAACCCCTCTGTCCATCTCTGCAACAAGTGCTCTTGAGGGTGTGGAAGCACTTTCTCCTTGCAGTGTGGCTCTTACTGATAGCAAGGAGAGCTCGCTCTCCACTGCTGGAGTGGTGTTTCCTCTTCGGACTGTTCCAAGTTTTGCTAGGAAGGTTGAAACGTGCTCCATAATAGAGAGTTAAAGGTGCATCATTTGTGGTGTTTTTTATGGCACTAATCCGCGTATCTCAAGGTTACAGGTCATTGAGCAGGCTTGGATCGTCTTTGGAGTTTTAGGTGATTATAGGATCCCAATGGGGGTCTTGCAGCACCAGGGAATAATCAGTGTATTGGCTGGTGGGCGGCCTCCCGCGGATAGTTCAATCATCAATCGTGGCCGTGTCCTTGCCCAGGAGATCAGCGGTAAAGTTCTGGATCGTGGGACAGATGCCTATAGCCTTACTAAGTAGCCCAGGGCTGAGGGACCTTGTGAGGTCCCCAGGAATTCCTCAATTTCATCAAGTAATTCATCAATAAGAAATCTAATATAATATTAATATAATATAACAGATATATTTTTTTTAAATTATTTTCTTTATATTATTATGTCCTATGCTACCTCAAATAAAATAGATATGTCTGATGAATTAGAATTAACCATTTATTTTTATATTATTTATAGAAAGTTAACGCAGCATTGTTAGAAACGTGCACTTGTCAAGATTAGCAGACTCATTAGATTGTAAGTTTTGGCTATAATTTTATATTATTTATTTTTAATTTATTTTTATCTTTATCTTTATATCATTAAATAGAAATTTCAGAGAAAGTATATTTAGCAATACTAAAAAAAATATATACCTTAAATGATCACTCCTAGTCACATATTGTTCAGTTTATAAAATTGTATTATATTATAATAGTTTTATTTTATAATGATTTATCCTAAATAGATTTTATCTTCATTTTCTTTCTTTTCTTTCATATTCTTGTTTTATTATATAAGCTATATATTTTTACTAAGTTTTCACCAAATATGTTTATATCTATTATAATAGTGTATAGCTGTATTTAGTATCTGTTGAGTTATTTTTTACATATTTATTTTTATATAAATTTTATTTTATTTTTTATTTTTTCTCTTAAACTACATTTTATTTGATTTTGTTTCACGTTACTATGTTTATTATATTTTGTGTTCATATGTAAATTATTGGTTATATTATAATGATTTATCCATTTGATATCAGATTTTATTTTAGCTTATATTTCATTTTCTCTTATTTTCATTTAGGTTGCGTTGTTGTATTATTAAGAGTTATATATCATAAATATCGTTTGTACCATTATGGATTATATGTATATAGGTATAATCTATGTTTTCTTATATTTTACTTATTTATATTTATATATTTGTCTTTATTTCCTTTTTTTTAATATTTTTTATTGAATTATCAATCATTACTAATTATTAATTAAATCTATTATATTAATTTATGATTTTAAATACAAAGATTTTTTTAAGTCAAAAATAATTGTTAAGTGGGGTGACCGATGTTAAAGCTCTTACCACGCCCTTAAATAAATAAAATAACAATAAATACAGTATTTCAAGTAAAAATGTTTAGCCAATTATTAATTAATTACATATTAAAGAAAATAATTACGAGCCTATATGAGATATTATTGTATATTTTGAAATGAGTCTATTTTAAAGCCCAAAATTGATTATTTTTTTGCATATACTAGCGCACCTACAACTTATACTCATCCCAAAATTTGCTATTACATTAACAATCGATATCAAGTATAGCAGTAGAATCTAATATAATATAATTTATATACAAGAATGTACAGTTGCCTAACCTATTCTACCTACTTATTCTTTATTATAACTATGACAAAAGTATCACTACTTTAGTTTTACAATGAAAGCATAAAGAAAATAGAGACAAAAGCAATGTGGGCAGTTACAAAAATGTAAGCAGTTACTGTGTCTTATTGAAGTCTCACATCTATATATTTAAATTTTCATATAAATATTAATTAACCAGACACTGGAATTAGAATAGCGAGTCCGTCAATTATTTACTTATTAGTTCAATTAAAGTAACTATAAAAAAAAAAGTCACAATGCCGCACAAAAGCGAATTAGTATCAAAAAGAATACCCACCAATAGAATGTGTAACGTATCCTAATGAGAACCCAGAGGTACCAGATCTGAATGGTTAAGGTGAAATGACCAGTATAATTCAAATGTGCTATAAAAAAAAGCAGAGAGGATGCACATCAAACGTATCATTACTATAGACGAATGATGTAATATATGAGAGATTATAGTAGATAGATATATATGATATATATGATATTATATATATGAGTATATATAAGATATAGATATTATGAATATAAATATATGAAGATAGTGGAATACTATGAAATAGCATATATATATATAGTATATATATATAGATATATAATATATGAGATAGTATATATATAATAAGTATAAGATATATAATGGCTATTTATAAGATGTTGACTCCAGGGTGAAAATCAATTAAAATGTAGACAGAAGAGTAGATTATTGAGGATTGAGGTTAAAGTACAGGATTAGTGAAAAATACTGCGATTTTTAATATGTAATTTAAGTTAAGAAATATATAACACAAATTAAAAGAAATTGACATATATTTTTTTGTCTTAGTAATGCTGGGTTAATATACTGTATGATAAAAAGAAAGTTAAGTAGCTTAAGCCGTGCTTTAGGCCTATTAATTTCACGAGGTTAAAATAATTGGATGGAGATGCGCTCTTCGTGATAAGGTAATTTGAATAGAGTACATTGACAAGCAAAAAAGTGTTAAAAATGAGTAATGTAAGATTTAATATGTTTGCGAATGAAGGAAGCCAAAAAATATGCATAGCGTAGCATGATAAGCACAATGTCCCCCGCAGAGCGGGGTGCCAAGCTCGCAAGCTTTGATTGTACCGATTTGTTATAAATAAAAAAATACCACCAGGAGAAGGAAGAAATCAAAATTTCAAATAATAAAAGGATGAGGTAAAGAAACTTAGAAAAAAAAAGATGAAAAATCATGATGTAAAATAATAATAATAATAATAATAATTAATAATAATGAATAATAGATAATAAAAAAAAATAATAAATAATAAAAGTAGAGAGAAAAAAATGCTTTTTATTTCTTAAAAATTTAAGAAATGCAAAAAAGACGCTAATAAATGAAGATATAGTATAATGGAAAAGTAAAGAGAAGAAAGCCCGAAGATAGTACGATTGTTTGCTATATCGGAAAAATATTTCCCGTAATAAACGGAGTCAAGCAGAGTGCTATATAGAAATGAGATGCGAGAAGATTATAGGACTATAAGAGAGATAATTGAAGAGAGACAGAGAAATGAGGAAGAGAGCAGAATAGGAATGAAGTAGATTATAGAGAGAGATATTAGGAGGAAGTGAGAAGATAGAATACTAAGAGAAATGTGTAGAGATTGAGATGTGGGGACATCTGAGGAGAGGATGAAGAGCAAGACGAGAATGGCTTGTATTAAAGGCAGGGATAATGGACACCGAAGAGGCGAGAAGACAAGGGAAAGACCGGAAGAAGAGATGAGCGAGTCGTGAAGACTCTCTGGAAAGATAGGACAGCTATCCAGAAAATGAGAAGTACTAAGAGCAAAGAAATATGCAGAGAGATATGCTTTCTGGAGATAAAGGAATGCTTAGCTATTTTGTTGACCAGGATGAAGAATCCTTCCTGGAGAGGAAAAAGGAAAAGAAGAAGATATATATATATAGATATAATATATATAGTAATAGTTATTTTATTATAGTCGTGTTTATAAATATAATGAGAGTAAAATATATAATAGAGAGAATAGTAAGATAAAGAGAAGAGAGAATAAGAGAAAGAGAAGATGAAATAGAGGACATTAAGAGAAGAGTAAAAGCAGAAAAAGGGTGGAAGAAAGTGAGAAAGAGTAAGAATATGAAGATATAGAGTGGAATGAGAAAGTAATAGGCGATGGAGAAGAGGTGGAGAGAGAAGAGTAGATGATGAAGAGATAGAAAGATACAAGAGACTCATGAAAGAGGTTGGAAGATGAGAAAGTGAAGATCAGATATAACGTAGTTGCAAGACCGATTGCCAAAGAAAAGATTAGAACTAGTAGATTTAAGTGAACGAAAAGAAGATAAGTGAACGATTATCTCAACACGTAATGAGGAGATGGACTTCTTTAATTTTTTATTATTTTTTTTATTGAGTGTGAAATCTACTGAGGAAAGATAGAAGTCAAATTAGAGAATTCTGCAAATATCTTTAATAATGACCATACATTGCATTTGTAGGGAGATCAGATGATGTAGCAAGTGAGTATGTGAATGTAGTAAATGTGCTGCATGTAGAACATATGCACGTTCAATTGAAATTAGTTATCATAGTGAGCGTGTTGTGGTTTTTATGGGTTACCGCCCTTCTCCCTCAAAGATGTACATCCAAGATTTCATGGGTCACACGAGCCTTTGACCAATTCTTGATGAATTTCTAGTGAAACAATACTTGAGTGTGTAGTATCAGTAATATTGATTTCTGTTTTGGAGTAGAAGCGGTGAATGGATTGCCACAATAGCAATGTATTGAATAGTAATTATTAGTTTGTTCACATATGGATAGGAGCATGCCTAGGAGAGTATCCATTCTAGTGTATAAACTTTTTATGCATGATAGCACCACCAACACGGAAAGTTTGCACGCCTATCTGATGAGCGTCTTTATACTGACATGACATTTGGAGGCTCTTACATTCAGTATGACCTAATTATATCCTTAAAATATATTAGGATAATTTATATTAATAAATAACTCACATCACTCAAATTAATAAATTCTATCATTTAATATAGCGATGAGAATATCTTTATATTAGGATCCAATAATAAATTTCATACTTACACACTAAAAAATAAATTAATATAAAAATAATAATAAATAATAATAATATTATACATAATATAGTAATAATAATTAAGAAAATATATAGAAATAAAAGAATGGAGATAATATTAATGGTATTCTTAGGAATCCACACAGATTATCATTAATTGTGTCTCAGTTGGCATCTCATTCTTTTAGGTCCGTCTTGGATAAAATAGCTTTTTATAATCATAGTAAGTTAGGATGAGTCAACTAATGTGAATCATTATCCAACAGTTCATGCGGCACCCCAAGATAGCTGAAGTAAGAACGTCAGTTCGTTTCAACTTGTATTATTATTACAATTATTATATCCATTAAGTGTTGACTTCTGAGAAACGCACTAGGCCATACCACTTGCCGGCCCGAAAACTACCCAATAGCCTCAGTGTTCCATCTAGGCAGCCCAGGTTTCATGCGCATGCCAGAGATGACATGGACGCCCGCGGTTGAATTCCGCCTACATGCGAAAATATTGGCTTAAATTCAACGGCCGAGAGAATCAATCGGCGAGGTTACGTGCGGTGCTCATTAAACTCAGTGTAGAGTGTACCAACTGGGTAATGTTGAGCCCTCCGGCAGTGAAACGCCGCATGGCATGGAAATGGAACCAAGATCCCTTACCTGATCCCATATTCTTCCCCCGGGTTAAGCGGGTTCCTGTTCGAATCAGGGCTCATGGTACGCGTCGTAAAACACAGTAAATCCGCAGCACTAAGCAAATATGTGCTGCTGCAGGCAAGCCCATCTGTTAAGCGCAACTATATGTCCGCCTTATCCCATGACTGTTGCCTGGTCCTTAGGAACGGGCTATAATACGAGCTCAGATGGAGGTCGTAACAAGGACGGTCTGGCCCAGAAGAAATGCCCGACAACGAGCGCGACCCCCAAAACACAAGCACAAAGAAATGAGGGGGAAACGGTGACAAGGTTAACGCTGCTGCCTGCTCAACAATATCCCTCGTAGGAAGTAGGAGGGCCCCGAAATAATAACACGCCAACTAAAACTTATTGAAAGAAATATAACCAAGTAGACAATCACCATGAACGAGGGGCCTCTGAAACGTAAGTATGCAGACCCTCAGCACGTCGATGACGCTAGTGAATGTGGATAGTGCGCGGGGTTGCTTTAAACACGCACCAATGTCTGAAGTTCCACCTGTTCATACATACCCCCCGTTAGATTAGCGTAAAGCGCAGAGCTTCATCCGGCTCGATCATAAGATATATCCAATAAATTCTAAGCCGCCGTACATTAACACCTAATATTTAAGCAATGTAATCGAATGGACAGCCGGAGGAAAAAAATTAATCCCAGCTCCCACCCTTTATTCGGGGTCCAACAGATACAATAAGACCCAATGAAACAACATATGTGTATCGGCCTTTATATGGCACAATAAGCATTGTTGTAATGCCAGAACACACGAACAGAATCCGGCCTAGGTGTCAACCCGAATCTCAAACGCAAAGAAAATGAATTCTCCCTCCCTCGATTATCTACCGCAAGATGAAGGCCGAACATATGCCCACAACAAATCCTGTACACTGCACAGTGAAGTGAGTGATATACGTTAAAGGATCGGGCTAGATATTTGAACGAAATAAGAAGCCCGTGCATATAAAGAACGGAGATACGGTCCAGTTCGACGAATTCGACTGTGTATCGGCACACGACCGGCGCCCGTTCCTGGAACGTATTTGGAAATGAGGAGGGTATAACTATCGACCGCAGTGGTACCGTTTTAGAAACGGAAATGAACGTCTGTAAAACTTCGTATGAGAATGCTTCATGTGGCTCTTGCGAGATTCTCGATGTGAGTAGATCAAATATTAGTTACATATATAAGTTCTAGCAGCCAGCTACTGCGTGAAGCATTCATTGTTTGAGAAACGTTAATGACACCATCCAAACATGTCACAGCTTTTCGTCAAACTGCGTGATAATAAGACTAGGATACATTACGTGACTAAAGAAGATAATACGATAAACAAAATAATATAAATAAAAGTGACACTGCTTATCAAAGATATGGCGTCTGATAAAACTGTAAACATAAATAAACCACTCATGACTAAAAGTTATACGTTTCATACTAAACATGCATATGATATATTAATGATAGTCAGATATTAAAATTATTATCGGATAACAGATTATAGAGTATACAAGCCATCCAATATGATAGCTGTTTAGTATTGTTCGTAACACAAATTCGCGAATTGGAGCCCAAAGAGAAGCGAAAAAATAGTATTAATAATAGTGCTACATAGATAATAGCATAAGTATCAAAATGCCTTTCTAAATCAAAAAAGAGGCATATGAGGCAATTATAAGAGGGAGGCTATTAAGAAGATAATGATAGATGGTGAAATTGAGTAATTCAGTTGTCGGCAGGAATAGCTGATTGATATCCCAGCATATTTTTACCAGTAATACTATTTGGTAATGCGCCTAATTATGTATATTAAAACCTAGATTAAAATTTAAAGCAAAATATGGACACCGCTGTTCACCCGGGGCTCAATTTGTAGGCACATAACATGATCACACCCCCTGTACGGCGGATGAGTCGTCTAAGTTGCCTTCTATGCAGCCGGGCCTAAAACGAATATAAGACGCTCCACCCGAGAACGTCCCAACAACAGCCCCCTCGCGTCCCTCAAATCGGAAGTTGTCAAGAGAGGAAATAAGAGAAAAAAAACATTAAAAGGAAACCCAGCCTCGTTGCTTCCTGATGTGACCATGGGTCCCTACTTACAACACGCAAGGTAGCCAATAAAACCTCAGAAAGTAAATAATTAAACAGTTCCTCATTCGACAAAACGCGCTATGCTTTGTGAGCAAGTGGAATTATTACCCCAGACTTGTGTACGCGTGGGGTCGCCCCCTAGACAGCCAGAACCAGCCCCTAACCAAAACATATAAACCTACATCCTCCACATTCAGATCGAAAAGTTAAAGTAATTCGCAACTGTACACCAATCCGCATTCCTACACATTTTCAGCCAATACTGTAAAGCACATCCGCATACAGGGTAAGAGATAAACACACGCTGTTAAACAGTAACTCGTGAGAACAACAACGTTGCAGCCAACACAAATTAAAATGCAACAAAAACCATAAGAAAGTATAATAATAAAAAACCCTAATAAATTAATGACAGTGAACGAAAAAAACAATAAAAAAAATTAAAAGCAAACATCAAGAAGATGTGTGTAAAAAAACAAAATGATAGCCAGAGAATTAGAGCGAAAAAATCTAAAAAAAAATAGAAACGATACTATACCGAAACCGATAGCCAAGGGAGACGTAGACCTATGAATAGCAAACACCGCAGCGTAACCTAAAGCTAAAGAATATAATAACCCCCAGGTACACAGATGACCCCATACTAAGTACATATATAAATAATATAACTATAATAAATACTATATATATAATATAGATCAGAGGTGGCTAAACCGGTGTCCGCCCCAATTGACGGAATACGCACAAATAATGGATCGATAATTACGATTGCGATAATTTGGAAAATGTTGCGGAAATTGCAGTTAGCGGAATGTCTATATCATTTCGCGCACCCAATTAGAGGACGTACCCGCCAAAAAATTGTGCCGAAATTTCGAGCTGGAATAGCCCGAAAATTCTCATGAGTACCACAAATTTATTACAAGGTCTGGGCCATCTGTTGTACCTCTGGCAGCCACACAGAAAATCGGGTATTTTTTGCCAATTCGGTATTTTATTAAAGTTTTGCTAAATAAGAAATAATTAACGAAAACTTAAAGGTTTAAATGCATAAATAAAAGTTTGAAATCAACAAATTTATTATTTTATTCTTTCTATACAAATTTTCTTAAGCTTAAGTTATAGTGAATATAATTTATGAAACGTGTCGCCACCAAATTTACAGAAAAAAATCGTATAGGAGTAAGGGAAAATGATGAATAAGAATGAATAATAACATTGATTACCGCCAACCACTCGAAAAGTGCTAAACAAAGCTATACTATATATATATATATATAATATATTATATAATATATATAGATATATATATAATATATATAAATATATAACTTATATATACTGTATATATAGTATATAATATATATATACTTAATATATAATCTAATTACTATATAAATTTTCAATTATTTTGAATATTCCCCAACTGTAGCGAAGAACCTACATAGGCGATAGCTAATTATCCCCGCGTATCCGGCCGAGAATACCGGATAGTCAGAAAACTTCGGCCGGATAGCCGCCCGATACCGGAATCCGGCCCATCCCTAATACATAATACATAATACATGATAACTATATGATATATATATATACATATATATATATATTTTTTTTTTTTTTTTTTTTTTTAAATGGTTTTTTTTGTCGTATTATATATAATAATATATTATATATATAAAGTATATATACTAATATATACTATAATATATACCCGATATATAAAATCAGGCGTTGGCATAAAACGCCGCCGAGGCTGAATTTCTGCAAAAAAGCCCCAACCACCCCGCGTTTTATTGATCTTTTTTCGCGACTGAAAAACCCGAACCCCGTCGGTTAAAATTTTGGCAAAATCGGGCACAAACTCAATCGGAACGCTGACAACACCTTAACGACATGCTTTTAACACTCATGACCAATATATATATAATATATATATACCATATATTATAATTATACACCTTATTTATATATAATAGATATATATATATATATAATAATATATACTAATATATAATAAAATATTAGTTCAAATCAAAAAAAAAAAAAAAAATAATACCATTAACCCGACCATAATATATATATATATTAATAATTTAGATACTACTATTCTATATCTAAAATTATAATATTCATTAATTATATATCATATAAATAGTAATATATAACATATATTTATATATATAATAATATAATATATAATTATTATATATTATATATATATATAATAATATATATTTAGAATATATGAATAATATAATATATATTATTATATATATATTTAAACTATATAATTTGTTATATATATATTATAATTATCTATATATATATATATAATAATTATCTATAAATAAAATACCGATTTATGGGGGAAAATTTCAGTTTTAGATCTTCTGAAACTTATTAAATGTCTATAATAATAATAAGCATCAAAATAAACATATATATTTGTAAATATAATTATATAATACAAAATAATTAATTAATAATTTAATTTGATAATAATATTATAAAAATATATAATAACATAAATGGATATATAATTATAATTTGAGATATATTATATTATTGAAAATCATTAATTTGCTGAATAATACTAAAATAGAGACATTAATGCCCCAATTAATAACCCCACACGCCTTCCTTATGGAAGAAATGAAAAAAAATTCTGCATTATAACACTAGTTATTTTAATTTGACAATCTGCCCATATATTTATAGATCCCAAACTTCTGTTGACAGCCCTAATTTAATTTGATATCAATTATTTGCTCAATCAGTAACTTGATTTTTTTTAGAATTTTTATATCAGCGCCAGAACTATCATTTTTTGAAAGTGTCGTGTTCTGAATTTGATAAGAAAAATTTCAGTGATTACATCCTTGCTATCAAAGTTATTCACTTAAATTAGCATAATAGTGTACTTGTAAACTAGGTGAAAATTATATAAATTACATCGGACTTACAATTGACGTTCCTTTAAATGAATGTTTTTTAAAGCTTACAAGGATGTGCGAGACTTCTTGCGCCCAACTATAAGCAACCTAAGCCTTCAAACGAGACCTGCTCAGAAAACTATAGCTGTTCCATAAGACATGTAAGTTCGCTCTATCGTACTCACTCTCTTCGTGTCTGATAGAACTGAGGCATTATGCGATCTCTTTAAGGACACCAGCAATAGTTCAGACTATAATGTTGATGTACAGCTTTCCGTTAAAAATTACTTTATTATCCATTATCGTCTTATATGTAATTTTGATGAATCTTTTCACCTTGTTCATTTCACGCATAATATGTAATATCACTCCAAAAGTTGAAGGTAAACAAATAGTTCAAAAGATGTGAATGAGAGAGTGAAAATAGTCAAATTTAATCGATAACAAATTGCGAGCATCCCAATTTTAATCGAAAGCTTATGTTCATAACGATACATATTATACTTGTATAGAGATATATTCTGACAGCTTCTATTTTATTTTTCCCCAGAAAAACCGGCAATTAACATTCACTAAACGCATCTGCCAATGCATCTTGTTCAAACTGGCTTCATATGGTGTAGAAATTGCATATGTTCCATTAACATGAATTTCAAATATTAATGAATCACTCAAATATAGTGCTGCATGGAGAGCAATTTGCAATCTCACATGAAATGTGTGAGTATTTTATGCCAGCTATAGTAACTATCAAAATGACTACTAAGACGCAGATATCTTTATTTCAGTGCGTTTGACTCAAAGTTCTTCATCAGAGCCAAGCTTCTATATGAAGGAGAGGCAGTGTAAAACATTTTTGGGAGGGATCATAGAAGGTTCAGCATCTCGACGTCTGTTATAGGCAGCCCACCTAAGCTGTGGAATAAGAAAGTTTGCGCATACATCTCGAGATCTGTAACACTCTCACACAAAGAATATTTTGTCTATATGATGAACACAAGATAATTTATCAGCACGGCTATCACCATGCGTAGATACTAACCTGAAGAGCATAGCGATTATTTATGCGTAGGCCTCCTTTGCGGCAATACCCATTAATGAGGAAGACAGGCACACAACCCTGCAAATCTTAATTCATAAATCATCTAAATCAGTCAATTAATGAATTGAAAACTGATAATTATTATAGATGCTAAATATGCATATGATGTACATCGTTATCTTAAAAGACTTATTATTTACTATAATAGGATTTTTTTAAAAAGAAAGATTTTATAACTGACAAGAAAATAAAAATATTACTATCTTACCTTGAGATCAACCACATATTGAACCAGTCCTGTGTCTAGAGATACTTGATGTATTAGACTCAATAACTTCCATACATTTGTACTAATTCTGCTAAACTGAACGAATGGGCAATAGGTACGGATGCCAATTTATTGCCAATATTTAGAGGACTGCTTCAAGCTTCTGCTAGAAGAAACAATGAAGAGCCTCCATTCACTTGCGCTTGTAGAAGGAACCCAAGTGCCTCAACTTAAAACCTTTAATATTGCAAAAATATTTGCAGAAGCAACTGCAAAGAACTTTCGAAACTCTTCGTCTCTATTTCTGAACCAAAGTATGTGTTTCTAAGAGAGGAGTTGTTCTCACTGAAACGGGATGCAAGAGTTGTTGCGTTTACTTAGAAGACCCATCAGCATCCTTTTCTTAATGTTATATGTCAAACTTATGGTGTGTGGTGAGGTTGGCTCTTGCCAATTAATTTTATTTATGTAAAACGCCGTCAAGGATCCTATAACTGTAAGATGTTGATATCACTGAGTATGTTCTCTCTCTAGTCATCCCACTTTAATAGCTCTTCTTTATTTTTGTTCCTTGTTCTCCAAAAGTAATGTGTTCTCCGCAGGGTGTTGAGTTATGAGGAAACATGACAAACTCACCCTGCGCAACACTACTCGTGGGGTTGAGATCAAGCGACTCTTAGAAATGCAGATGGTACACATAGGGCTAGACCAATCCGCTCAGACCTAACCACCTCGATGTGCTTGTTTACTTATTGAACTGAAAAATGGATTACGCCTATTAATACATAAATTATCACTCGACCCTCCGTTTCAACACTTTATTATTACACAATTACATACAGGCAAAATTTACCAATTTAAAAACATCATCTCTTTATATTAACAATCGAAGAGTAACTATATATATATTACTATATAATAATATAATATATATATATATACATATAACTATATTATTTTAATATATATATCATAGTTATAATATTTCCATTTATGTTTCTAGCTATTAATAACTAAATTATAACTTTAATTAATATATATATCGATATATAATATTATATATTATATTATATAGCTATATTTATATATATCTAAACATAATAATATAAATATATTAAATCTTAAATAACTTAATACAAATCATCCATTAACATAATATAGAATAATTACCTTATTAATACCAAATAATATATAAGTAATACCGTGATTAATATATAACCTATATATTATATATAATAATATACTATATATATTATATATACTATAGTTAATCATACATTAATGATAGTATAATATAAATATATTATTTATAAATTAAATAATATCATATATATATATATATTTATATATATACTTACGTTATATTATATATATATATATATAATATATTATAATATATATATATAATATATTATATCTATATACTTACAATTTAACCAAAATTGGTTATCATACATACACTTGTTTTTTATACCCAATTACTCAAATTTAATCATATTATACCAAAAGATTTTTATAACCTTTCTAGATTGTCAAAAGATATATTCGTAAGTTTTCTCTCTACCATTTGAGATTTGGTTCATGAATAAAATAGCAGTCTATGTAATATTGGTCCTTTGCTTCTCCCACAAACCATAGGTTAATACACCAATGACAACAGTTCATTTTAGCCCTCATCTCCACGCCTTGGGCCTAGATACAGGCTTTGAGCACATATGTAGTAGTAGCAAGTATTTATGTCATTGATCTCCTAGCTTATTCAAACATATGCATTGTAAAGAACTTTAACTACGGCTTTATAGTGCATTGCTGGTCACTAAAAGTTACTTTGCCACACACATAACAATCTATCAGGACTGTTTTTACACTTTCTATTCATTTTTATGAAATATTAGGAGTTTTGCTAATGTATCTGCCTGCAAAAAAAATCACAAGGATAAATAAAGCTTTAGAAATACACTTTAAACACTGTTCCTAGATGGGGACAGTCATGGATTAAAGAGAAGAACACTTAGTTGGAGAGTGTGAGAAAGTCAGGAATATTCCAGCTACACCTTTGTATTAGGGAGGCTCAGTCTGTATACTTAAAACACTAAGACCATGATGATAGCATTTAAAATGAATGCTTGATTTGGATTAAGAGACAATTCTTAATATACCACCAGATAAATACCACCAGGAACATATTTGGTCGCAGGCCTTGTGTAATAATTAGAATATTAATAATAATAATAATATAATAATAATAGATAATAATAATAATAGATAAAAAAAAATTTAGTAATAAGCAATAATAATCATATAGGGATATTAAGGATCAAAGAATACTAATAATAATAATAATAATAATAATAATAATAATAATAATAATAATAATAATAATAATAATAATAATAATAATAATAATATTAATAATAATAATATAATAAATAATAATATTAATCAAAATAAATGCTTCAAATATCTTATAATTTTCTTTATTTATTTTTTTAATTAAAAAATCTATTGCCATGATATATATATATATTCATATATATATTATTTTATATATATATATTATATATATAATATATATATATATATATATATTTAATATATATATATATATATATATATACTATATATAGATATATATATATATATATATATATATATATATATATTAATAATATATATTAATACTAATATATATTAAATATATATATAATAATATTATATATATATATATAATATATATATATGTTATATTACTAATACTATATATATATATATATCGTATATATTTAATAAATAGTATTAATCATCACTCACCCACCTTCTCTCCTCAGACTGGCCGGATAAAGATGCGACAACGACTCAACTGGAAACAAGAAAAGTATGTAAGAAGTAATGTGACGCCAAGTCGAAAGAAAGCCCAGCGATTACTCGCCCCCTTTATACCCCTAAGTTAGAACTCGTCGCAGTCAAAAACTCCACCCTAAAACTGTTCAAAGAGGACTGCCGACAACCCTCACTAGACACTCTCGTCAATTTAGGTTATCCCTTGCCAGGTAAATGAGGCCACAACATACTACCTCTCGACTCCATCCATTATGTATCCTTTCCTCTCTCGCCTCTGCCAAACGCACATTTCTCATCTCCAGCTTTCCTCAGACTACTGACTGCAATTCCACTATTTCTTCGGTCTCCCGCCGGGCGCCATTCCCAGTCACAACTCAACCCACCATATTACATACCTCATTAGCAACCGACTTAATCTCTCACATTTTCCGCGTTCGCAGGTCAAAGCCCTTAAAACACACAACCCTTTACTCTCTCCTGTTATCTATGACAATCTTTAAAAAACACAAAAATAGTAACCTGTCATTTATTTTTTTCTATTCATAATATAACTCAATCACAAACCAACAAAACTATCCATATGCATTCATTCCTCATAAGTCGTTCATCCAAATTATCTCTTCTCACACCATAACTAGTCTTCCCCTCTAATTGATTGTCATAACTGTATACCACATTGTACCTCTTTAGTTATTCATCCTTCTTATTCAGACATTAGTTTCTCAAACATATTCACAATAAACATAAGTATACATAATTACCTTTCTTCTTCGTAAAGACTATAGCACACTCATGATTTACAATATCAGTAGACTATACTCTCCAAGGATTTAAATTTTGCTCAGACACCTCCATACCCAATTCACAAGGCCTTTCTTACTTAACCTTTCGCATAATTTTTCCATATTCCACTTTACATTCCAACAATATCACTTAAAAAGAACTATACTATAAATACAGACACTTTACGATTCCAGTGATCACACATCCCAGTCCAAAATAATTACACTGTGAGAACTGTTCAATTTCACTTACAACACATTAACACCTATACTCATCAATTAATCTACGTTGTCACTATTCACAACTACTCCTTTAAAGGAAACACTCCGCAAATCTAGTCTACCTAGATCTTCATCAATACTCTTATTCAGATTCGCTAAAATCAAATAAAACAAAGCAATTATCACAGATATTAATAGGATAAGGCACCATCTACCCTCTCTATTTTCTATCAATTTTAACAACTTTTCCCTGCCACTACCCCACCTCTACCTCTACCTTCAGTAAAAACCCCTCCATTACAAACGATCCAGTGTTCTTTCAGACCTCTATTCTCGTAGAGGGCTATTACTCAGAGATTCTGTGGGGGCAAATAGTGATTTGTTGCCCTCTATTATAATTTAAAATAATAAATGTTTTAAATGATAATTAATGACAAATGATAACAGATAAAAAAATATACTAACTGTCTTTACATGAAATATATTAAATTTTATTAAAAAAATATTAAACCATATTCAATTACTTCGGCCAAAAAATGATTATAGCAATCCTTGAATTTAGAGGAAATTATTGGGACAGTATAGATAAAATAAAAATATCTAAGTGTACGAAAACATTTGATGAAGAATTCTAATTTAATACCTTTATATGACGTAACTATTAACCCTTTCTCAAATTAAGGAAATGGCGAAGATTCTTAAAATTCCAGTATCGTATATATATATTTAAGCAAATTATGTATTATATATTAATATATTAATTTATATATATATATATAATATATATATAATATTAATATATAAATATATATATATATATATACTATATATATACACTTTTAAGTTTTCTCTTCCGACAAGTAGTACTTGTAAGTTAGGGTATAAAAGAGTAAGTTTAAAGCAATCGTATAGACGAGTTTCTCGTCGCATACAAGTTACTGTTTTTTGTATAGAAAATCCTCAGTGATCTCAACCCCTCCGATTGCTTATACATCATATCACGCATTAAAGGGTTTCTGCCAGCAATTATATTTCTTGTCTACTTAGCTATTCGGTTCATAGTAGCTAGAACAGATCGTTTAACCGAGCTATCGTTACAGGAATACAAGAAGGAGTTCAGCAGGAGCTTTCTTTGTAACTCGCAATTATCCCACGTTCGCGCTTCAATAGTTTTCACAAAATGGGCTTCTCATCTGCTTATAAATATTTCGCTTGGTCGAGCAATGGATGATATAAAAAATTGTGAAGGATGCAGTCAGACTAGTACACCTTTCCGCATTAAACATCGGAAACCTGTCCACAAAATTTCTAACTTCATTATCCGGGTTAAATTTGATTAAGTACTTTATAACCTGCTTTTGGCGTAAACAAAATCATTACATCAATGATTTGCCGTTATAAACGTTAGAACCATACATTATCGATTAACACATCAGCAGATTAATATTTTCATTCCCTTTAAATGCAAATTTTCTTATCTTAAAATACCATCAGGCGCACTTCAGATGCAAACTCTCCATTATTTGCACACCGAACGTTTTCTTTTGTAAGTCACACTATTGACCGCTCATCCACCACTGATTTCAATTTTTGCAGGTGCAATTTTGTTCAATTAGGGGGATGACTTTTGGTCATACTAACAGTCCTTCTTTGCAAAGCAATTGCTAAGATAAAGACGAAGAGTGCACTAAGGAGTTGCATTCATTTTCATTACCATGGTGACAAGGAAGCTTTCATTTCTGATTTCCAGCAAGATGCCCCGTGCAAGTTGATGCAAGGTCTGTCCCTTCTTTTGGATATACTCGCAAGCCATCAAAATTGACTTTAAGCTCCTGAAGACAGCATTCACTAACTTATAATGAAATAACCATCTCACACCTTCAATGCATTCTGGAGAATCTTGAGGATTGAATCATTAATATGATGAATATCATGCAAAATATATTTTTTTTTTTGGCGACCTTGCTAAACAAGAAACTTTACTCAATCCTTCAAAATATAAAAATAAAATTTTTATACCTGATTTTTTTCCCTGCAGGCTGCTTCCAGGGACAAAATATGTGTTTTACAGTGTATATAGAGAAATTCATTGTATGACGCTCTTCTGATGAAGCCTGTATGTAAAGTATAATAGACAAATCATACAATCCATACCCGAAAATTCCAAAAATTTGTTTCATATATCCTATGTAAAAGGTTCATTTTGCGTTTTAAATGTTATTAGACAAAAAGTTCGTTTTTCTAAATATTATTAGACAAAAAATCCGTTTTCTAAATATTATTAGACAAAATGTTAGTTTAATAAATATTATTAGACAAAAATTTAGTTTTCTAAATACTATTAGACAAAAATTAGCTTTCTAAATACTATTAAACAAGAAGTTCGTTTTCTTAAATAAAAAGTTAGACCTGATCACTCTGGGATTTCTTTCTTACACCACCTGTTTTAAAATCATCATTCAAGTTTTTCAAAAAAAATTAAACCCTTTTTTCCAAAAAATTTTTTTTCTTTCCCAAAAACTAGCACGAGAATGTTAACTGCTTCTTCCCAATTACCAAAAAAATACAAACTCGCAAAGTATTTTTACACTTCCTATTTAAGATCTCTTTCACTTCACTCGCTTGAACAATTGAGAGGAATCGTTCTCTTCATAGCTGTTCTCTGAAGCTTTTCCCCTATTCTACACTATATTAGTGTGAAGTCTGAAGAGTGTTCATGCTTCTTTAATTGTCACCATTTTTCCTAGAAGCTTTTTTGAAAGTTGTGAATGAAACGGTTATGAATACCCCACCGATCTTTTGTTGAGAACATTTGCCATAATATTTCATGAACATTCGCCAGTACAAAATTTGCGGCCTCTTTTTCTTACCTGTTTGGCCAAGCCGAACTATAATTTACTGATTCCATTGCTCTTGCAAGCTAAAGCCGTTGCTTGCCAAACAATTTGCGTTAGATTTGAGCTGGCATGATCCTGCAGTATTTATTTCAATTTACTTCTTTAAACAGTACGTTTAATTGTGAAAAGATTGAATACGTTTGCGGCGTTTCCCTCTTTCATTCTTACTAGGTCCTACTGCTGCGATACTGAAATAAGAGACTATTGGCGGGAGGAGTTACGAAATCAAGAGATGCCTCAATGAAGATTCGAAAGAGACATTTAGCGCGCAGACAAAACACACACACACACACACCCACCATAATATATATATATTTACCGTATAATATATATATATAATATATTATATATATTATATAATTATAATAATAATAATATATGTATAGATATATAATATATTAATATATACATATATATATAATTATATATATATATATATATTATATATATTATACTATAATATATAATATATATAATTATACTATATATATATATTATATATATCATATATATATATAATTATATATACTATATATAATATATATAATATATAATTATAGTATATATTATATACTATAATTAATATATATATAATACCTATATTATAATAATATATATCATATAATAATATATATAAATATATACATTTTTTTTTTTTTGTGTGTTCATTAATGTTTTCTATACTCTCGTTTTCAGCGTTCAGTAATAATTTTAACATAAATATGAATCAGAAATTAGAAATGCCACGTGGAAAAAGTCGTGTAAACGTAATTTTTTTTAGAAATAAAAATTTAAGTAATGGGCCCGCTGAAATGTAACTTGTTGTGTGGACTTTACAAAGAACGGCAGGGCATTCAAATGGAGGCCCACAATCGCAATTGCAACAAATTCATGAACAACATCAAATAGAGATATTGACTGACCAGAGATCAATAACTCATATACATACTTATATATAATATACTACCTAATAATATCATATTATATTAATATATATACATATACTATATATTATATATATATATATATATATATATATAATATATAATAAATTATATAATATATAATATATATATTATTATTAATTATATAAAATTTTTAGCAGAATGCACACCTCACGGGCATGGCCCTTTTCTAGGAGGGGCATAATATTATATCATATATATAATATAAATATATTTATATAATTATATATATATATATAATATATACTATATATATAATATACTAAATAATATATATAATACCTATATAATATATATATATATATAATATAAAAATATGTCATCTTGTTATTTAATTTTCTAGCAAGGGGATTAAAATTAATTATATAATATACTATAGATATATTTATATATATATATTATAATAATAACTATATATATATAATATATATATATATTAATAGATATATATAAATATTTATACTTATATATATATATATAATGGGAGAAGAGAATAAATTAGTATTTAGGTTTCTGAACTTTGCAACCGGTATGATTAGGTTATAAGAAAACTCCTATGCAAGTTTATGATGTATTTGTTGGTGGTAAGGTTCGATGGAATCAAAAGTAATGTATGACGATAGTGAAGTTAAGAATAAATGATTCAAAGGTGATTGGTTTAGTATTAAAGCGGAGTGAGACAAGGTTGTATTATGTCTCTGGTTATTCAATTTATATATGCATGGGGTGATGAAAATTAGAGAATGGGGTGGCAGGAAATGTGTTAAATTGAGAGAAATGAGATGAGTTATATGAGAGGGTAACACCTACCATTAAATGCGGATGATTTGGTCTTTGTACCGAATCCTGAAGAGTTGAGTAAGATTGTAGAGAAGATTGACAGTGATATGTAAAAGAGGATATTGAAAAGTACACGTAATAGAGTAACGTTTGAGTTGTCGAGGTGAGACATCCTCTGTGTGAATTATTTATATGTCAAGCACTGGGAACAAGTGTCTTGTAAGTAAATTATTGTAGGTTCATGGCTGGATGAGAAGGCAACGAATATGCAATATTTGTGTTAAAGGGCAGAAGGTGTACTTAGGTTGCAATTAAATCGTTGGTGAATGGTAATAAGATAAATGTTGGAGTGACGCGTTTAAGATCTGCATGAGGGTATATGTATGTTACCTGCTTTTTGTAGATAGTAGTGAGAGCTCATGTAGTCTGAGAATAAGAAGTATAGACTAAAGTCAATTTTATTTAGATGGACAATTTAGGGCGTGCAGTGTAGAAGATGGATAAAATGAGAATAGAATATATTAAGAGAGTTGTGTGGTGTTGAAGAAAGGTGTAAACTAGAGAAATAAAATGAAGTATGTTAGATAGAATGGTTAGGTCCATGTTCGACAAGGATGAATAATGATAGTCGATGGTTAGCAGACGATATATAGTGGTGAGTGTGGTGGAAACCGACCGGCTGGGAGAACCAGAAGAAAAAGTGGATGTGTGTCAAGTAAAGGAAGTGTAATTGAAGTAAGAAAATGTAGTCCTGCATGTGGCGAGAAGAAATGCTGCAATTGATAGAGAGAAAATGGCACCACTTATACGGTTGTCTGTAAGTAGTATGGTTGTTGGCCACCTGGGCCAGGGATGAACCCCTACACTGACGATTTACCATATCGAGGGTCCGTCGCTCCTCGTTGAAGGCTCTAGGGCTGATTTTTCTGATTGCGACGACAGTTCTTACTAATTAATGGGTACAGAGGGGACTCAGTAAGGCTGCTTCTATTTCGACTTTTTCACTTTCTCCTTCTGCTTTTCTTTTCCGATGCATGAACGCACCCTTACTACCAATCTTGGAAAAAGGTAAAGGATAAAAAGGTATATTAATATAGTATAAAATAGTATAAAATATGATATATAATCATATATATATTATATATATAATATAATAGTGTAATATATTAATATATATATAATATATTATATATAGTATATACTATACTTAATATATAATATATTATTAATATAAATAATATATATTATAGTTATATAGTATATTATAATATGTATATTTATTATAATATATAATATATATATATATATTATTACTATATATAATAATTATATATATATATATATTAGATTATATTATAAATACATAAATATATACTTAATATATATATAGATATATGCCATTTGCATAAAAATTTAATCGTTATAAACTTTTTTATGAAAATAATATAATTCAAACATTAACTATATAATTTTATAGAGCTCTTATATTGTTTTTATTTTTTTATGGTGTAGTATTTATTAAAAGCCAGTCCCGTTGAACAAGTGAGAGGGCTTCTCCTCCTCGACCTAGTTCTTATTGCTGACCGAAGTGCACATAACCGATCAATTGTGGCGAAAACGCCCCTCCCAATATATGGCTCTGTCACGGACGCGAGAGATTTACAAGACTCTGTTACGAAAATAAGTTACGGTTAGCATGCTCTATGTCCTCGAGTTCATGAAAACCGCCTTTAACCAATTGCAGACATAAGTTTAGTGTGGTTACAGTCGTACGCATGATTATAAATAGTAGCCAAATAAGTGATTCACGTCCCTAATGATGATACGTGCGTACCACACAGGTGAGAGTCACCAACTACAACACTTAATAACCACTCTGATACTTCAACATAAAACCCCTATACGCTCAATTATAACTCTCCGCCCCTAATTAATGACCACCCGATCCATCAAATTCCTCGCGTGTGAAATTACTTATTTATAACCACCATAACAAATACTCACATTATTTACTGTACACTTACAATAGACATTTCTGCTTCTTCTTTCAACTATCAAAAATTTATTCTTCTATCAGATATTATAATCCACCAATTATCTACCCTCCCTATATCATATTCTTTTATAGCTTAACCCACCAAACTCCACTCTTTCATGATCCGAGTCCGCAGTCATAACTCCAAACACTGTAAAACCAACCCAAGCCCAATACTTAACCACAATCTCTTCTCGTTGTTGCCGCTAGACGGGGGTTTAAAGAGTAGTAAGAGTTATCATACATGAGGAACAAAACATGAGACTCACATAAGCAAGAGTACTCCATAACAGACCTGAGTTGGCTCTGGCAAAGAAGCGAAGGGCACCCACCACATTTTATCGACACGAAACAGTATCTTCCGGACGTACTCTCTTGACAACACGAGCTCACTTGCACTAAACTTAATGTTCTGCCATGCTGGAGCATTAGCACCCTCTTGATCGACTTGTCTCTGAGGCGAACCCCCAAGGGAAGGTTTTTGACAGTTAGCGACAAGTACCTCTAACGTTTCATGGTCGGCCGAAAACGACCTCTTCACACCACCAATAGCACACTTACACCAGTTGTCTAACTACCAAGCCTTACAGCTAACCTATATAGAATTCCAATGCGAATCGGATAGTCGTGCCTATACAGTCTCACACACTATGCCTAGACTCCTAGCAGCTAACAAGCGAGAGAAAAGTAGGGGACACAGTTAATTCAGTCACTTAACAACGTTAGACTCCCATTCCATCGTCACTACTGCTAGCACGTGTGGAGCCTTCGGAGCCCCTCCACATCCCACAATGTTTCGAGCATGCCCAAGTACTCCCAAACCAATGCGCCGAATACAAGGCCTGTACATATAACTGGCAGGTGTGCAGAGAAGAAAAAACATCCCGCAACTGACACAGAACTACACACTATGATATCACTTGAGCTATCCCTTAACAACTCTCCAATCCGTATGCATGATATCGTTAACTGTCTTCCAAATAACTTTTAATTCTCGTAAGTGATGTTCCAGAGAACCACACAAGAATGTTTTCATTGCTTTCGTCACAAGCTACGGCGGATGTACATTATAAACGATTATTCAGAGAAACAAAAATAGAAAGTAGGAGTGTTTTCAGAGGAGATATACCAGGTGAGTTTCAAAGTTGACAATTTCACGTACGTTTGATATTGAAGCGAACACCCACCGGCGTATAAAACCTCCCGATCCAAGTCATTTCACCCACCTACCCCTAGCAACGTCTACAGGACCAACTAGTAAATTCTAGATCCCGGAAGCTGAGACGAAAGCAATCTACTAAAGATCGACCAAAGTATCGGAGACGAATCCATGAAATTAATGGAATTGTTAAGAATGTGAATGAGTTGTGTCAAGTTCCAATACCTGGGCGCGAACCAAGACTTTCCTGGAAACGTAGCATCTAGAATTACCCAAGATTCCAACACCTTCAGTAGAGTACCATCCGATTTTGCCATGAAAAAGTAAGAAATAAGTTTGAGATAAAACACGATAACAAATGGTATTTAAACTCAGACACGGTAATACTACCTCACTACCATTAACAGGAAAGAGAAAAAAGTCGCATCTCCTCACTCACCGCATCATGAATGCTCAGTATATTGGAGCGACCCAGAGAGAAAACCTGACCAAACGTTATACGCAAACAACATGATGAGAGATTAGCAAACTTCAAAAGAAGTCACGTACACTCCTCGTAGAGACAACAAGTTATGCGCGACCGACATGGCACAGACATTAACCGCATAACTGCCGTAAAACTTGCCTCTTATTGACTACGTCATTTGTCGATTACTTTCAAACCCTGACCCCTCCCCCACTCTCCCTAAGAACCAATCCACCATAGTTCCTCCGCCCTTAAGGGGCCCACTAAGAGTCTCCAAGACCAAGGAAAATTCCCTCCACCCGATATTACCATCATCAAACGTCTTCGCATATTACCAAAACAAAACGCATAAGTAAGTTACACCAGTTTTGGAACATTTCCCGATCCAGTATCGAAACCCATACTTGATGATTCTTTGCAAAGAAAAATGGTAGAAGTGATTGAATTCATGCAAACCAGCGAAATGAGATGCTTAAACGTAAAGTGCGATGCCTTACTAAATGCATCTCCTAATACTAGAATTATCAATAAAACCGAGAGCCATTTTACCTGTTTCACAGCGATTCAGTTGGCCACACAGTCATATTTCACGAGCTCGTGTCACGTGACCCACCACTCTAGGTTCATATTACTAGAAACATATCTCTGAAGCGCGATTTCCCCATGACTGAGACGCGAAAATTGAGAATAAGTATATCATAAACAGCAGACCTCTCTATGGAGCAGCTTACTGCGAGCTTGGACACACGAAGTTGACAGGGCCAGGACTCGGACTAACAAGCACATCAAACCCACTATAAATACCAACCTGGTGAGGTTAGACTAGCCCACCGCGTCTCCCACTTCAGCCTTCCTGATACTACTCATTACGATCTCAATATACACACATGCCCCCCGATCCATGCGTGAATTGCGAAGGGGCTAAGAAAACTTGAGAGGAGAAAGAAGCCAGGATACGGATACGTAAATCTTCCTTAGTGAATCAGAGATTAGAATTGAAAATTAGGAGCTGACTGAAGTCTCATGTCCTTCTTTCATTACGGAGACGATTAGCTACTAAACCTCCGTACTCAGAATGCGTAATATGAGGAAAGCAGATTACAAGTGTAGAGAAATTTTTTGGCCATAGAGGCCAGAGAATTTATCAGTGGGGAGCCATGTAGATTGTCGCACTTCTTTGGTGAAGCGCGCTTAGCCAGTCGAATAATTAGCCCTGCATCGATTCCGCAGAATAGCGCATTATTAACGCAGAAATAGCCGAGAAGCGAGATCTTATTACATGGCCCGATAGCAAGTCTCCGCCTGAATGGAGCTGAGATAATCTTCCCCATCGAACCACATCGGATTTTGGTAGAAAAAAAAAGACACTTTAGTTGAATGGAACCTTAATCCCAGCTACGATACCAAGCTCGAGATTAACGGGCCCAACCTTTTCAAGCTTTTCAGCTGTCGACGAAGCTCTCCGAGTCAAAGCAAGTTCACTACCAAGCATAAGTTTGCCAAAGAAAACGACCGTCAACTCGATATCATCCACAATTAGCCCGATTATTAAAGTGCCAGAAAGTACGTCAGGGGCATGGTAAGTATCATTTAGGAGAGAAAATTTTTAAAATTAAGAGCTACTAATGATTAGTGTCAGAATGAAAGCCGAATAGGACGCCCAAATGCCTGTTGAATCCATAAAAGCTGTTAGTATTATATCGGAAAGTGGAAAACTAGGTAAAATACATATAATCAATATGCGTCGTTCAAGAAAATTGTTTAGCGTACCATATCCCTGTATGTGTGCTCAGCGTTTTTCTTAAATTAACTTGATTTACTCCTAGTTCTCGTGAGTCTACTAATAATAAAATTTTGCTCTCCCTCCCCACCTCTCCCTCTATGCATACGATGTTGAATACGCGCAACGACCCACCACCTATCACGCTGTGATGTACCGTTTGGAAATCACCTAAATCTTAACATCTCCGCGTGACAACTCGCTCCGGATCTGGAAATATGTACTGTATCGAACCCCTCATCAAGTGCAAGTGGCTATGAATTACACTTCACATGTCAGGATGATCCTGTTCCCGTTGGTGTGGAGGCGCCAGCAGAATTCGCTCATATAACACAAGTTAATTGTCGACCATATAGTAGTAAGGGAGAAAGATTTAAGCCACAGAACACGAAAAAATATTCGGCGAGAATCTCAAATTCCTCACAGGACGTTTAACCAGGATGTTTAATGTTTTATATATATCAGTTCCGACTCATAAAACCACCTTCTAATGTATGAAAATATATAGAAAAGGTCACTCAAATATGTGTGACACATGGACACAAGAATCCCTGGCATACGCTGGATAATCTTCAAGACACTATATGTTAAAAAAAACATTGTTAGGCATACCGAGAATTTTTAGTCAACTACGTGCATATTCCCCACAGATTCCATGGTTTAGCTATTGAAGCCACTCGATCGTTAGGTAGACTGACAAGTCAATTTTAGAAGCAACTCCCAGTTCGCTAGCGCTCTCCGCCACCCATACACCTTCTTCCCTGTGCCACAATTTCAAACCCGTCAGTCTAGCACGCCCTCACAAACAAACACACACAATCGACCATACACAGCCCACCAAAAAACCCACAGAATTGGGGGTTTTTATTAAAAAAAAACCCGCGCCCACACAACAAACACACATCAGTATCACGTTACAAAAAACGATAAACAATGACACAATAAAAAACGACAACGCCACTTGAAATCTCCCCCACAAAATAAATAAAAATTACATCACTTCCACACGCTCTCTTATAAAAAGAAAGTATTATTAACAGAACAGAAAACAAATACTCAAGATAATATATCATAAATATGTAAAAGTACTTGAGGCTGGCTTTCATTAATGCAATATTTTTGGCAACATGTGGTATATAACTTAAACGAACTTTTATGAATTTAACTCCTAAAATTGAAAAGACGGGAATATGGACCAATGTAATTCTAATAAAACTTTATTTAATTGAGGTAATTATGGAATGATCAGAAGTATGGAGATAAATAAGATACTTTTTATATCGAATCTTTAAAAAAGGTAAGAAGCAATCAAAAACGTATTCTTGTAAATAGTTTACTCAGCCTGTGGCTATGCGAGGTAGTTTAGGCTATTAAATCAGATTTTCACCTATAGCTCTTCTAAAAACATAAGCTCGGCTTATCGAACTATTTATATAACTAATTAAAACCCATCATAACCAACATTTTGACTCTTAAACTTGTAACACGTCTCCTCTTGAAAGCAAAAGTAAACCCACTCCAAACATATCAATATAGCCAAAAGCACTTCAGAAAAATACCACAACAACCAAACACACAACAGAAGCAACCCGAGATAACACCATATTCCTCACCCAACAACCTTTCATTCCCTTTTGGAAAAACGCTAACACCTCATACGTCAAACCCAGCACACAGGTTCATACTACATCACTATATCTACTTTTCTATATAATTTATGCTTCATGCTAATATATATTTAATATATATCTATAAGCATATTTCGAAGTATATAGTTCTATACTAATCATTCAATTAGTATCTCAACAACTCCCTCTATATACTATATATATAATCATATATAATTCCTACCCTTCAACTCCCATTATATTCATACCCGAGTTTAAAACAATAAATAAACTTACTAATATCATCATAGTACTATATACTTATATCAAATATCATAATATTTACATTAGATATATAATGATATTCTTTATAGTAAATGCACACAACAATAACCTAAATTAAAACACAAAGAATGAAAAAATAAAACACCATAAAAAACATATTAACTAAGCCACTCCTTAAACTAAATAGGACCGTTCCGGAAATAGATGGCTAATTTTATATATCCCCCTTATTAGCCCTATATTTCGCCCCCATGTCTCTAGAATCCCCCATTTAACAAGATTGCTCCATGAGTTAAGGGCAGCATTAAATTCCTCCTATTCCCCTTGTATAGTCCCCATACATCCTGTCCAAAACATGTTCACTGTTACCTATTCTTTTTCTCTTAACGTACTGCATCTTTTAGAAATTTCTTATTTTTCACCCATCCCTTACTCATAATATCACAAGCGGCATGCCTACTCATGTCTGTTTTATGTTCTAAACCATTCTGTGTCAGTCATATTTTATATTTACTACGTCTATGCACTAATACTATTGAAACATTCATCTCTTTCTATGTTTATTGCTTATATTATAATACTAATATATTATCAAGCCACACGTCTTTCTATTTATGCTCGATTTTAACTTCGGGTGCGTTTAATCGGCCTCTTCGACATGTTCTCCGGGGGCTTCCCTCTCCATCTCCAGACGGTCATGCCATGAAACGAATACATGAACTGCGAGATAATATACCCAGAGACATAAAACCATCCCCTGACCTCTTCACTTCGCTATTATATAAGCATATCACTTTTCTCGGATCCTTTTATCATTACACACATTCCTGTACGTCACTTTTATCCGTCCATACGTTTAGCTATACATCACTTTTGATCTCCCCAATTCCCAGTGAAGCACTAACTCACGCATTACATACTCCTCCATGCTAATTAGCTCTAACACCATAAACAATTGTCGCTCCTTCCGAGATTCCTTAATTTGCCATAGAGCTTTCACTCGCCTATTGAATCCATTTATCACAGTCTCACATGTCACCATGTCTGAATCCCATTTTTTATCTAAATTCAACATACTTGCCAAGTTAGCCGGTTCCATCCTATCTACTCTCTCATTTTTGCCTCAATCATTTGTTTTCAGGGTAAAATATTTGATCCCAAAAACATCCTCTACTACTTTCTAAAGACCACATTGTTCTTCAGCCAATTCAATCCCCTCAGTCACTGCGACACACTCTATGACACAAGTATCAGAAGTTCTAATTTTCCCTACAACACTCAATATAATCACAAATTCCCGTAAATAATTCTTACATTTATCTATATTCCTCTCTTCTTCCGAATTATAAGTACGATCACTATTATTTGCTCCTCTTCATGTATGCGCTCTCTCTCAGGAAAACTTCATTCTATTCTCCCAACTCTTATAAGCTTATATTACACAACTTTCCAAACTTCAATTCGTATTTCAAGAATCCTCCGTCCTCCGTCCTGATCATGCTATCACCCCCCTATCCACGCCTTCACAGTAATTCTTCTTCTTGCCATCCAAACAGTCGTATACCTGAGATTACGCAGTTTTTTCAACCTTTTTTCATCTAACCTCTTATATGCTATTATGGACGACTCCATGTTTAACTCCAAAAATAACCATTAGTCCTTTTCTTTAGGCTCGCACCCTATCAACCAAACCCACAAAAAACGAAAACCACCCAACCTATCACTATCGACTTTCCATAAATTAAGAATGCCAGCACTGTCCAATCAAAATATTTAGATACAGCATTTCTATAGCAGCTAAGTATCTCTATATTCCACACCATTCCCCTCACATCCATTTCATCACGTTTACAAAAGCAACGCCATCCTATTCACATCATTATTTCTGAGGCAGGCTGATGCCCCTTATTCTCTAATATGCTTAAACCTATTCGCGTTCCCCTGAAGCAGCTATCCCGTCTCG
>JABUQX010017109.1:0-91072 GCA_015478945.1 Trachelipus rathkii | reverse complement strand
CGTATGTTTATTCTTAAACTCTTACAGCTATATTATTTTTATGTTTCTATTGCTTTAAACAGTTACTGTCTTGATTCTTGACGTCACGAAAGATTATCGTTAAAAAAAATGCACGCAATTACATTACGCAAATCAATTAATCATCCAAATGAAACCAACCACCCTCCCCACCCCATCCTACCCCAACCCTGAATATTTTTACATTAACATAGTAATATTTAACCAAAACTTTATCATACTTGTCTCTCTTCGCCATTAAAAGTATAGCTAAAGTAACAAATTTTCACATCAATAAGCAAACATGCATCAGCTGAACTACGAATATAATGTACCAAGACCAAGCCCATCTTAAACAACAAATAAACAGTTAACATAACAAAGTTTCGTTACTTAACATCAGTAAAAGTAACTAATGCTGCAAACAGAACGTAACCTATTCACATTTTTTTTTCAAACATATCACTTGATATTTTTACATTTACATAATTAACATTTAACAAAAATTTATTAACCTAACTAATTTATCATACTGATCAAGAAAATATTGTAAGAGACAATGGTTTCATATCACTTCTGCAAACATAAAATCAACTGAACTATGGATATAATGTACAACGGACCAAAACCTAACAATACCTTACTTACGAATAAACATCAACATTAACAAAGTTCATACTTTAGGCACAGGAAAGAATAACGCTCGGCATACAGAACGTAACCGGATCACACTTTTTCTTTACACAGTCATCGATTATATATTTACATTAACATCCTGTAACATTTAACAAAAAATTTATCATAACCTAACCTAGTTATCATACTGAACCAAACGAAAAATACGCTATTGCAACAAAGATTTCACATCAAATAAAAACATACCATAGCCTGAACTAAGAATATAAATGTACCAAACGACAAAAGCCATAACACAACCTTATGCAGAATAAAATCTAACATTAGCAAAGTTCCAACTTAGCAACCATAAGTAAACTTAACATTGCATACAATACGTAACTTAATCACACTTTTTCAAACATTTTTTTTCAATTGCAGTATTTTTTTTGCACGAAACATAGTAACATTTTAAAAATCATCATCATCTACCTAAGTTATCATCTGACCAAAACGAAAATACCGCTACAACGCACAAAGGATTTTCACATCAATAAAGCATAACATATCAATAGCCTGACCTAAGAATTATAATATACAACAACCAAAACCCTAACATACCTTAAGCATGAATAAATTCGCTAACATTAAACAAGTTCCGATACTTAACACAGTAAGAGTAACTATCGATGCATACAAAAACGTAAACCTATTCGCCCGTTTTTCAAACATTCGTCTAAATGATTCATTACGATATTCCAGCTTATAACAACCGTTTTATTTATTTCATCACCATTACCTGATTATCATGACTGATTTCAATGAATGATATGGCCTTACGTTAACAAAGTTGATTTGCGCTTAACAAAGTCTTAAACATAACATAGTCTGGAACCAGAAATTAAAACATACAATGAGAAACCTAACACAGCTTAAGCAAGAATAAACAGCTACAATTAACAAAGTTTCATACTTAACAACAGTAAGTGACTAAGATTACCAAAACGAACAGGTACGAAGTTGAGGAGGTAAATATTCATTTTAACAAATCAGTATAGCTTATTTGTTTATTTACTTTTTAATTTTCATTTCTTTAAAACTTTTTGTTTTTAAAAAACTTTAATTTATTTTTAATTTTATTTCCTTAAAACTTTTTGTTTTTAAAAAACTTTTATTTATTTTTAATTTTATTTCCTTAAAACTTTCTGCTTTTAAAAAACTTTTGTTTATTTTTAATTTTATTTCTTTAAAACTTTTTGCTTTTAAAAAAACTTTTTTTATTTTTAATTTTATTTCTTTAAAACTTTTTGTTTTTAAAAAACTTTTAATTTTTAATTTTATTTCTTTAAAACTTTTTGTTTTTACTAAAAATTTTACACTTTTCATGTTTATAACGTAAAAAATTTGTGTTTTTACACACCCTAAAACGTTAAATCAGGGAATCAGTAAATCAGACCACCCATCCCTCTCTCCCTCCCCGTCCCAACCCTGATCTAGTGAGGTATTGATCTATTGAAGCTATTGATCTATTTGATTCAGGTCACATTTCGAGTATAAATCATTTTAGTGTAAACATAGCATAACAAATAAGTTCTTTTATATACTAATCCTCGAATATAATCTTGACGTAACAAGTTCCACATCAATTGAAAGCCTAAACAGTAACAATAACTGATGCGAAGAATATAATGTAAAACATCAAAGCACTACATACCTTAAATACGATTTAAGCAGTCCCAACATTAGCAAGTACCATACTTAAACAACAAGAAAGTAAAATAACGTGCATACAGAACGTACCCTATTCCCACTTTTTCAAACAATATCCTAACAATACTCACTGTTATTTTACATTAACAAAAATACAATTTTAGCAAAAAATTTATCATACCTAACCTATTCCAACATACCGACCAATGAAAACTATGCTACGTAACAAAGTTTTCGCATCAATAAAGCTAAACATATCACAGCCTGAACTAAGCAATAAATGTATAGCGCCAAACCTAACATACTTTACGTACGAATAAAAGTCAACATTAACAAAGAACCATACTTAACACAGCAGGAAAGTAACTATCGCAGCATACAGAACATACTCAGTTCACCCTTTTTTAAAACATATTCTAACGTGAATCCATGTTATTTTTTACATTAAACATGGTAACAGTTAACAAAAATTTATCAATTAACTTGTCTAATTATCTAATGACCAACGAAAATACGCTATTGCAACAAAGATTTCACATCAATAAGTAAACATTACCTGGCCTAGAATATAATGTGCACCGCAATCCTAACAAATCTTAAAACACGGGAAAAACAGCTAACATTACAAGTTTCATACCTTACAACAGTAAAGTAACCTAACATTGCACAGAACGTACCCTATCATACTATTTTTCAAATTCTCTGACATATCCTGTTATTTTACTTAACATAGTAAATTAACAATATATTACCAGTAACCTAACCTAATTATTCTAAAGGTCTACGAATATTGCTGACGTAACAAAGATTTTCACATCAATAAAGCTACATATCATAGCCTGAACTAAGATTATAAAGATAATTTTTTTTTAATAAAGCAGAATGACAAAACCTAATACCTTCCCGCTCGAATAAATGCTAACAATAACAAAGTTCCATACTTAACTAGCGTTAAAGAACTAACCAATGCATACAGGAATGAAAGTATGATTCATTTTAACAAATCAGTATAGAGCAGTGTTCTTGTTTATTTATTTTTTAATTTCATTCTTTAATTTTTGTTTTTAAAAAACTTTATTTATTTTTATTATTTCCATAAAACTTTTTGTTTTAAAAAATTCTTAATGTTTTAAAACCATTTGATGGAAATTTCCTGCTTGTTATAAATTTTGTTTAATTCTTTAAATTTTATGTTATTTTTAAAACTTTTTGCTTTTAAAAAACTTTAAAGTTATTTTTAATTTTCATTTCTTTAAAATTTTTGTTTTAAAAAACTTTTAACTTTTTAATTTCTATTTTCTTTAAAACTTTTGTTTTTGACTAAAATTTTACATGTTTCATGTTTATAAACGTAAAAAAATTGTGTTCTCTCTTACCACACCCTAAACGTTTAAATCATGAATCAGTAAATCAGACCACCCATCCCTCTCTCCGCTCCCCGTCCAAACCTAAATCTAGTGAGGTAGTGATCTATTGAGCTACGCTTCGCTCTATGATTCAAGTCATATGTCGAGTATTCACTTTTGGCGTAAAATAGATAAAAATCAAGTTCTTTTTATAATAATCCTTCGAATATTATCTTGACGTACAAAGTTTCACATCCAATTAAAGCTAACATACATAACCTGATGCAAGGAAATATAATGTAAAACATCCAAACCTTAAACATAACCTTAAATACGAAATAAGCAGGCAACAATTAGCAAAGTACCATACTTAACAACAAGAAAGTAAATAACGTTGCATACAGAACGTACCCTATTCACCTTTTTTTTCACATATCTCTAAAATATCACTGTTATTTTACATTAACATAATAACATTAGCAAAAACAATTTATCATAAACTAACCTAATTATCATACGACATGAAAATATGCTAACGTAAGCAAGTTGTTCGCTCAGATAAAGCTAACATAATTCACAGCCTGAACTAAGAATATAATGTATAGAGCGACAAAACTAACATACCTTATGTATGAAAAAAAACAGTCAACATTAACAACATACCCATACTTAACAACAGGAAAGTGAATATCGCTAGCATACAGAACGTAACACAGTTCACCCTGTTTTTCAAAATATCTCTAAGCGACTCCACTGATTATATGTTACATTAACATGGTAACATTTAACAAAAATTTATTTCATTACCTAACCTAATTATCATACTGACAACGAAAATAATGGTAATAAAGGATTCACATCAATAAAGCTAAATATAGACCTGGCCTAAGAATATAATGTTGCACCGCCAATCCTAACACATTTAAACACGAATAAACAAGCTAACATTAACAAAGTTTCATAATTAACACAGTAAAGTAATAACATTGCATACAGAACGTACCCTATTTACACTTTTTTCAAAAAACATATCTCTAACATATCCTGTTATTTTACATTAACATAGTAACATTTAACAATAATTTACCATAACCTAACCTAATTTTCATAATTCTACGAATTTATGCTGACGTAACAAAGTTTTCACATCAATAAAGCAAACTATCATAGCATGAACTAAGATGTTAAGCAGAAGGACAAAACCTAACATACCTCCCGCTCGAATAAAATGCTAACAATAACAAAGGTTCCATACTTAACAGCAGTAAAGTAACTAACAATGCATACAGAATGAACAAGTATGATTCATTTAAACAAATCAGTATACGAGCTGTGTTTGTTTAATTATTTTTAATTTCCATTTCTTAAGACTTTTTGTTTTTAAAAAACTTTTATTATTTAAATTTTATTTCTTTAAAACTTTTTGTTTTTAGAAAAACTTTTATTTATTTTTATTCATTTCATTAAAATTTTTGTTTTTTAAAAAACTTTTAATGTTTAATTTTATTTCCTTTAAAACTTTTTGTTTGAACTAAAAATTTTATCTTGTTTATGTTTATACGTAAAAAAATTTACATTTTTACATTAACTACAAACCATAAAACAGTAAATCAGTAAAATCCAACCACCCAACCCCTACCCATCCAATATCTATTGATCTATTGATTCAAGTCACACACGAGTATCTTTTTGAATATCATAACATAAAAGACCCAAGTCTTTATACACTGATAATATATTATTACCCTACCGTAACAAAATTTTCACATGAAAAAGCTAACCTAGCATTTAAACTGATGTAAGAAATAATGTGCAACACAAAACCTAACATACTTTATGCACGAATAAACTTCAACATTAACAAGTTCCACACTTTAACAACAGTAAATACTAACAAGCAATACATAAACATACTATTCACTATTTATCCAACCTATCTCCAGACATGGCAATGATAATTTTACATTATTTCACATTAATAAAGCAAATAGCATCAAGTGAACTAAGAATATGATGTACAAAGGCAAACCTAACACGCTTTAAGTATGAATAAATGTTAACATTAACAAAGTTCCAAACTGTTTCACTAAAGTTAATCAGAATACAATTCGAGAATTTGTTAAATCCTCCCACTTTCTAAACATTAATGCAAATACCTATGAATTCTTGTCTGTTCGTTTTCGACATATGCAATACCATTGATTCTTGGTTTGTTAACAAAGTTTCACACTTTAACAACAGTAAAAGTAACTAACATAACATACAAAATCGTAACCTATCCATACTTTCTCAAGCATCTAACATAACAATGTTTAATTGTACATTAACATGGTAATATTTAACAAAATTTATTCATAAACATTGGCTAATTATCATACTATTCAACGAATATACGCTAACGTAAATAAAGCTTTTCACATCATTAAAGGCTAATAAGCATAACTGAACTAAGAAATATGTACAAACAAAAACTAACAACTTACACATGAATAAAGTTAACATTAACAAAGTTCCGCACTTAACATCAGAAAATAACTAACATTGTTCGCAAAACGTAAACTAGTCATACTTTTTTTCAAACATTTCTCTAACATATTAACAATAGTTTTACATTCAATAAAGCTAACATATCATAACCCTGAACTAAGAATATTTAATGTACATATTGCCAGACTAATCATTCCTTCCACCATGACCTTTTGACCTATTGATATAGAAAATTCCCTACTTATCAAAGGTAAAGTAGCTAACAGATCATACAATACTCGATATGTTTCCACTTTTCACGGGTACAGCAAAAGTAAAACGTATTATCTACAAAATCTTTTAACGAAAGTGACCCAATCTATAAAGATATAGCATTGAACTATGAATTTGACACTATCTTCATCAAAGTGTCACTCGCTCGAGTATACATCATTTGAATATCAATAAACATAGAGATTGTTAGCAAAAATTATCGGGCAAACCTACATGACTCAACAAAAAACTAACCTTAGGCTCACGTTTCTAACACATCATCGTCAGTTAACATAGTAATATCTTACAAAACTCATCATTTCTCTAACAAATCAGTGTTAATTTCACACTGTCATAGTAATATTTAACATAACGTACCTAACTTACGAATAACAGTTTTCATTACCAGGAGTATCTAAAGCAACACTCACCCTCGAGAGAAACCCAAGGGATGGTCCTTGAAGGGTGTGAATCCTGCGAGGGTGGATCACCGAAGGGGTGTAAGCTGGTTTTGGGCCTCAGCCCGAAGAGCTGAGGCCTTACCCCTCCTTCGGAGGGGTAATGCCCGATTAACACTGATTTGTTAGAGAAATGATGAGTTTTGTAAGATTTACTGTGTTAACTGACGATGATGTGTTAGAAACGTGAGCCTAGGTTAAGTTTTTGTTGAGTAATGTTGGGGGTTGCCCGAGAATATTTTGCTAATTCTTTTGTTTATTCATAGTTCAAATATGTTATACTCGAGACAAGTGACACTTTGATGAAGATAGTGTCAATTCATAGTTCAAGATGCTAGTATCTTTGATAGATTGGTCACTTTTGTTAAGGATTTTGTTTAGGTAATAAGTCTTTACTTGTTTGATGATATTGCGTGAAAAGGGAATATCGATTATGTATTATCGTTAGGTACTTAATTGATAGTAAGGGAATCTTTCAGGATGAAGAGGATTATTCATACGCGAGGTATGTTAGGGTTGCATTTGTAAGGACCATTCTAGTACAGGTTATGATATGTTAGCTTTTATTGATGCTAAAACTTGTTGCGTAAGCATATATTCTAAGGGGTAGTATATAAAGAACTTATTTTTATGTTATGCTTTATCCAAAATGAACCGAAATAAATTGAAGCATAGTTAGTAGATCATTAGGCGCTGATGGGTGGGTAGGACTGCAGGGATGGGTGTTTGATTTAGTTGACTTGCAGCCTTTAGAATTCCTATTAAAAATACTTTATTGGATTATTTTATTCAAGACTTCTCTTGACTTATGAACGGGCGCTATTAATCTCATATTTGTTATTTTTCTGTTATGTTTGGTTAAAACTATTGTTATGTTTGCAATTATTTTTGGGGATTATGATAGTTAGACGATGATTATGATTGAATTTTTTTTAAATTTTACGAAGTTGATGTAAAAGATTTGGTACGTTAAGCATATATTCATTAGTCAGTATGATGATTGACAGGGATATGTAAATTTGCCTATGTCTACAGTTGATATTCTAGTTTAAATGGCATGTTATATTCAATGGTGTGAAAACCTTTGATGATTGTTAGTGGTCAATTCATAGTCACTTGATCCATACTAATTTTTTATTAACAGATATATCCACTTTGTTTAAGTGGCTTTAAATTAAATAATAGGGCGATTAGCTGTTGCTGAATGTTGGAAAGTCGGGGATGCATTGAGTATTTGTATTTCCTGGCTAGCTTACTTTACCTTTATAAGTGGAGAAATTTTGCGGAATGTTAAGCAGATTTTTCATTACGTGAGGTATGTTGTTTTGTCGTTGTACATTATATTGTAGTAGGTTTTGTATTTTTAGCTTTTTTAATTGATGTGAATAAACAATTGTTACTTACAATATATAATAGGTCATGTTGATACATGGTAAAGGTTATAATTAAATGTTGCTAAAGATTACATGTTAAGGTAAAAATATCCCAATGTATGTTAACAGTCGCGTTTGAAAGTGTGACAGGTTAAATCTGTTGCCAGTTAAGTTACTTACAGCTGTTTAAGTATGGAATTTTGTTATGTTGACTGTTTATTCGAACTTGGGAGGTTAGGTTTGTCGTTGTACCGCTATATTCCTTAGTTTCAGTTAATTGATATGTTAGCTTTATTATATGTTCAAAGCTTGTACTTTAGACCTTATATACGTTGCTCTCTGTATAAAGAACTTAACTTGTTAATGGTAAGTATCCCAAAACCTGATACTCGATAATATGACCTTTGAATCGATAGAATCAATAGACATGGTAGGTGGGTGGAGAGGGATGAAAGAGTCGATGGTTTGATTTACTTGATTTATTATCTTACAAGCTTAATATTATGTATTGGATCATCCCACATTTCTATGATATTTTATTCAAAGACTTGTTTTTACTTATTTTGGCTAAAATTTGTTTTTTTTATGTATGTTTGGGTAAAACTTTTGTTGTGTTTGCAATATTCGTGGGAGTATGATATCTTAGGTATGTTATGATGAAATTTTGTAAGATTTTACTATGCTTAATTAAAAACTGTTATTTAAGCTTTAGTATTCGCTTGTCAGTATGATAATTTGACAGGTTTACTAAATTTTTGCTAAATATTAACAAGTTAATGTAAATTAACATTGATATGTTAGAGATTATGCTTGACAAAGTAGTGAATAGGTTGCGGTTTGTACGCTGTGCTAGGTACTTACTGTTGTTAAGTATGGGAACTTTGTTAATGTTAGTAGGTTATTCGCTCGGAAGGTGTGCTAGGTTTGTCATTGTACATTATATTCTTAGTTCTGGTATGCTATGCTGCTTTATTCAGTGCGAAGACAATGCTACTTAGCATATATATCGTTGGTAAGTATATAAAAGGAATTATTTTACTTTATGTTTATCCGAATGATACTCGAAATGTGACCTGAGTCAAACAGATCACAGATCATGAAGCTCGAATGGACGGGCCCGGGCGATCAGACGATTGGGCTTTCGTTTACTTGAATTTAGTCTTCTGTTTAGGATCGGTAAACTATTCACTTTAATACGATATTTTATTCAAAGAACTTATTTTTGATGTTATTGTCTGGTATAAAACTTTGTTATGTGCAATTATTGTGTGGGTTATGATGGTAGGTAAGCGTTCAATGATAGAATTTTTGTTAAATATTACTAAATGATAATTTTCATTATTTGTTAGTAGCAATATTCGTTGGTCTTGATGATAATCGAATAGACAAGGATGTGATAAATTGTATGTTAAATATTCTACTGTGTCCCCAATGTAAAGTAACCGTTATAGTTAAAGAGAAAGTCCTTGACAAAAAGTGATGACTAGTTTACGTTTTGCGGAAAAACTATGTTAGTTATTTTACTGATGTTAAGTGCGGAACTTGTGTTAATGTTAATATGTGTAGCTTAAGTTTGTAGTTAGGTTTATTAATACAATATTTTCTTAGTTCGGGTTATGCCATATGTTAGCTTATTGATGTGAAAAGCTTTATTACGGTTGCGTATATTCGTTGATTAGTAAGTATTTTGTTATGTAAATTTTGTTAAATATTACCATGTTAATGTAAAATTTACATTGTTATCGTTAGAGCATATGCTTGAGAAAGTAGGAATAGGTTACGATTTGTATGATATGTAGTTACTTTACTGTTGTTAAGTGTGAAACGTTGTTAACAAAACAAGGTAATCAAAGGTATTGCATAATGTTTCGAAACGAACCAGACCAGAATCATAGGTATTGCGTATGTTTAGAAAAGTGGGAGGAGTTTGAACAAATTCTCGAATTGTATCTGATAACTTTAGGAAACAGGTTTGGAACTTTGTTAATGTTAACAGTTTATTCGTACATAAGTTGTGTTAGGTTGTCATTGTACATCATTATTCTTAGTTCACGGGTGAGTGCTTATGTGAGGCTTATCTAATGTGATAAGGTAAAATTACTCAGTTGCCATGTTGGAGATACTGGTGATAAATTGAGTGGAATCGGGTACGTTTATGTATTTTATCTTTACTGTTTGTTAAGTTGTGGAACTTCTTGTTATGTTGCACAGTTAGTTCGTGCATAAAGTATGTGTAGTTTGGTGTTGCACATTATGTTCTTACATCAGTTGATGCTAGGTTAGCTTTTTTTATGTAGAAAATTTGTTACGTAGGTACTATATACGCTTGATCAGTGTATTAATAAACTTGTTTTTATCCATGTGTCAATAATCTTTTTGCTACTAGATGTGTGACTTGAATCAATAGAGAATCAATAGATCATTGTGAGGGTGGGTAGGGTGGGGTTTGATTTACTGATTTATGTTTTTAATAGATTTGGTGTATGTAAAATGTAAATTTTTACGTATAACCCAGAAACAAAAAGAATAAAATTTTTTATAAAAACAAAAAGTCTTTAAAGAAAAAAATTAAACATTAAAAGTTTTTTAATAATAAAAAGTTTTTAATCGAAATTGAAATTAAAAATAAATTAAATTTATTTTAAAAATGAAATATTTTAAAGGAAATAACAATTAAATTAAATAAAGTTTTTTAAAACAAAAAAGTCTTAAAGAAATGAAATTAAAAATAAACAAACAAACACAGCTCTATACGGATTTGTTAAAATGAATATTTACTTCATCAGCTTACTTGTTCATTCTGTATGCATGTTAGTTACTTTACTGTGTTAATTATGGACTTTGTTATGTTAGCATCTTTATTTCGAGCGAGGATGTTAGTTTTGTCATCTGCTTATAATCTTAGTTCAGGCTTATGATATGTTAGCTCTTATTGATGTGAAAACTTTGTTACGTCAGCTATATTCGTAGACCTGTAGGATAATTAGGTTAGGGTTATGGTATATTATTGTTAAATGTTACTATGTTATTGTAAAATACAGGGATATGTCAGAGATATGTTTGAAAAAAAGTATCTAAAAAGGGTACGTTCGGATGCAAATGTAGTTACTTTACTGTGTTAAGTATGAAACTTGTTAATGTTATGTTTATTCGTGTTTAAGATGTGTTAGGATTGCGGGTGCACAATATATTCTAGCCAGGTTATATGTTATTTCTTTTCATTTTGATGCGACCAATCGTTTGTTGCAATAGCGATATTGTCGTTGGTCAGGTATGATAAATAGGTTAGGTATGATAAATTTTTGTAAATGTTACTATGTTTAATTTAAATAACATGATACGTATAGAGATATGTTGAAAAAAGGCGTGAACTGGTACGTTTTGATATGCTGCGATAGTATACTTTCCTGTGTTTAAGTAGTGGTACTTTGTTAATGTTTGACTGGTTTATTGACATAAGGTATGTTAGGTTTGGCGTGATACATTATATTCGTTATTTAGGCTTGATAGTTAGCTTTATTGATGGTCTGAAAACTTGTACGTTAGCATATTTTCGTATTGAGTCGTTTGCAATTATTTGCTAGGGATTATGATAAATTTTTTGATTAAATGTTACTATGTTAATGTAACAACAGTGACTTATGATTAGAAGATATGTTTGAAAAGGAGTGAATAGGGTACTTCTGTATGGCAACGTTATTACTTCTTGTTGTGCTTAAGTATGGTACTTGTTAATGTCGACTGTTTATTCGTATATTTAAGGTATGTTAGGTGTGATGTTTTACATTATATTCTTGCATCAGCTTTGTTAATGTTAGCTTTATTGATGTGGAACTTTGTTACGTCAAGATATATTCGAGGATTAAGTATATAAAGAATTATTTTTATGCTATGTTTACCCAAGATGATACCTCGACCATATGACTTGAATAATAGATCAATAGCTCCAATAGATCAATAGACTAATAGATCAATTACCTCACTAGATCAGGGTTGGGACGGGGAGGGGAGGGATTTGTGGTCTGATTTTCTGATTCCCTGATTTAACGTTTTAGGGTGTGAAAAACACACAACATTTTCGTTATAAACTTGAAAAGTGTAAATTTTTAGTAAAAAATCAAGATGTATAAAAAAATTAATTAAAAAATTAACAAGTCTTTTTAAAACAAAAAGTTTGAAAGAGATTAATTTTGTCCAACTTAAATAAAAGAAGTTTTTAAAAACAAAAAGTTTTTAAGAAATAAAATTAAAAATAAACAAAAGTTTTTTAAAAACCGAAAAACGTGTGGATTTCGTATTATACTCTCAAGGACAAATAAAATTAAAATAAAATAAAAGTTTTTTAAAAACAAAAAGTTTTAAGGAAATAAAATTAAAATAACTGAAAGTTTTTTTTAAAAACAAAAGTTTTAAATAAATGAAATAAAAATAAAAAACAACATAGACACTATATGATATTTAAAAGAATGTTTTGCACATCAGTTTCGTACCGGTTCGTTCTTGATATTTATGGCTTTGAAATATTTGAACGCAACCGTTTTGAGCAGTTCTGCATCAACTATTGTAATGAAAAACTTCAGCAGTTATTTATTGGTATGTTATTTCTTTTATAGATTGAATTATAAAGTGAACCCATTTTCCCTGTTACATATTAGAATGAGAATTTTTGTTAAAACTAAAGAACAAATTTGACCTTTTCATTTAATTTCAATGTTACTACTGTACTATCGAATACTTTTGACAGCTACTATATTAAGTGTTATAGATATCTTCTCTCTCCATTGACAGAATTAGTGTTGCGACAGGAACAAGAAGAGTACCGCACAAAAGCAATAGTTATTGCTTTGAGAATAACCTTCAAGAGAGACTGACCCCTGATCTTTCTCGTAATTCTAATTGGGACAATGCCTCAGAAATTCAGTTGCTGTATCTATCTATTCGACAAAATCTTTCACACAATTAAAGCGCATTCTTTGAAAACACAGCCCAAACCTTCTTCTGTTAATATTTATGGTATTTCCTTTTTTTTTGTGACCATGAATTGGAAGTATCACCTTATCTTACGAAGAAAATGAAATAATTTGCGATCTGGTAGAAATCGGGAAGACAGTGGTGACGGTTTTTGACTTCACAAAAAGGGAAAAACAGTGGTGCTGAATATGTACGTTATTGCATATGCAACTGTTTTATTTTTCACCTGCTTGATTAATTTCTTTCGATGGACATAAAAAAATGTGTGTTTTGTGCGATACGCTTAGTACAAAAAAAGCTCCTAAAGTAAATTTAGGATATCATAAAATAATGCTCTTCGGAATGTATAGATGTTTATCGGTGGCGGGACCGACGCTCAAATTGCGAAAAAATTCGCCAAATTCTTGTACGAATATCGCTTATGCTGGAAATTATGAATAAGATAAGTATATACTAAACTTTCAAGCTTTGATGACAGAACAAGCAACCTTAATCGCAACTTTAGGAAAACGGCTGGCTAATACCTATAGCTCGACTTATTGGCTGACCGATTTATCGCTATCACCAATTTTAGTATGTGCTGAATCTTCTTGTTCTTGATTTGGAGTAATGTGTAGTATTGCATTATATAGGTTCAGTAGTATAAAGATAAATTGTTAAATATTACTATGTTAATGATAAAAATTAATAATGCAATTACGGGAACCCATCATTATTCACGTCAACAGAGTTTGCTGAGTTGGCGGTTACTGCTCGTTTGAGGTGCTCTCAGCGTTAGTTACGTTTTCCTATTGAGGCGCCGGCACATGAGAAGCTACTCGGTGATATATACTGTGAGGATGTTTTGACTGTTTATCTCGGCAGTTAAGGTATGTTAGGTTTGTCGTTGTAATTAATTCATAGTTCTGTTGATGTTATGGTTTGCAGTGATGATATTAAAAGACTTATGATAACGGGGATTAAGATATATCTGTGTGATCCTCACTCAGACATATATTAAAGATTATGGATTATAACTAAAACTCTCTCTATATAATATAGTGATAATATAGTTAACGATGATAATAATAAACTCATCAAGTAATGATATCATAGCTCTTGTAGATATTAAATAAGTTAATATATAATGGTACTGCTCTCGCTCAAGCTCAATGTGGGTGTGTTTATGTATAGATATAATACTCACTCGTGAAACTTTGCTTAATTAGTTTGAAGTATTAGTGGTGTTAGTTTGTTGTGTTCGTAGGGTTACTATTCTAATTATTCGTAGTTCAGCTTCGTAACGCGGGCTATTGTTTTGCTTTTTTATTATGTAATTTATTTTTAAACATTTCTTGTTACGTTATGAATGCAAATATATTCGCATCTTGTTTCATGATAAAATTTATACTAAGATGTGAAAAATTGAGGTAATTTAGTATTTTTTGCTGTTTAATAAATTTTTCTAGCCTATATGTTTGTGTGGCCAATGACGTTTTCTAGTCTCTCCTGTTTTTGTGGCTAAAAAACCTAGCACGCCTCTCAGTTTGTGTGGCTAATGACATTTTCTGTTTTTGTGGTTCATAAAATTCTCTAGCCTCTATGGTTATGTGACTGATGACGTTTTCGAGTATCTCTGGTTTTGTGGTTAATGACCTTTTCTAGTCAATAGTTAGTTCTAAGTTCCTTTTCTTTTATTCTTCTTCTTTTCCCTAGTTTTTATTCATTTTCGGTATCTTGTTTTGCATCTTTTACTTCGAGAACAAAATACTAATTAAATGTATACATATCAAATGTTAAGTACATTTTATATAATCTGTATCTTTATTTATTCATTTTTTATTTTTTAAAAAAACTTTAAATACCGGAAAAGTTGACTTAGGTTTTTGATCTTCAAGATCCATTTTATAATATTTGTTCAGGCTACAGGGTGGAAGAATGTAATTGTGTCATTTGTTGATGATTCTTTTGGACACATTTTTATTATTTAAGTTTCTTTGTTGTTAATTTGTTGGGCGCCTTTAATGTATTCTTTAATTTTTTACTTTCTTCCTAGCCTGTAAAATATTCAAAATTCAAAGAAAACAACAAAATAATAATTAATTAATAATAATTAATAATAATAATAATAATAATAATTAATAATAATAATAATAATAATAATAATAATAATAATAATAATAATAATAATAATAATAAATAAAAAAAATTAAAAAAAAAATTAAATAATTAATAATACATGATAATTCAAAATAATAATTAAAATAATTTATATTTTTATAAAAAGGCAATTTCATTTTTTTTTTAATTCAAATATGCAATATTTAATTATATTAATATTTTAAATTATAACAAAATTTTGTTTCAATATCACATTTTTTCCTGTATTTAATGTCACATATTACACTTGACATCATTAAGGATCATATGATACTACTTGTTAACAGCTATTCCATTTTTTATCTTTTACTTTTTTTAAAATATTTTTCTAATTTATCGTTTATACTTTCCCTCGAGTTTGCTATAGCAGTATCATTCTGTTAGATTTGCTTCACCTTCATCTACTCTCAAATAATGTTTTCACCCTTTTCATATGTAGTGCTATTTATTTTCTTCTAACTTACCTCAATCTTTTTCTCCTATGATGGTTTTCTAGATAAATACTTCTCCCTTATTCTTTTCCTATATAATTCAAATTTATTTTTCAATTTCTTTTATTTTCTATTCCTTTTTCGATGAGATTATCCATCGAAAAAACATTTTGAGTGTTTACATTTTCATTCGATTTTTAAATAAACTTAACCCGAATTTCCTCTTCTTATTTATTAAAATATTCAACTTTTCTTCTGAAATTATTCTTCTAATTCTTTTTCTTCTTCTTTCTTCTTTTCTTCTTCTCCTTCTTCTTCTTTTCTTGCTTCTTCTTCTCTTCATCTTCTCTTCTTCTTCTTTTTCTCTTTTCTTCTTCTTCTTCTTCTTCTTCTTTTTCTTTTTTCTCTCTTTTTTTTCTTTTTCTCTTTTTCTTCTTTTCTTCTTTTCTTCTTTTTCTCTTTTTCTTCTTTTTCTCTTTTCTTTTTCCTTCTTTTCTTCTTTTTCTTTCTTTTTTCTTCTTTTTCTTCTTTTTCTTTTTTTCTTCTTTTTCTTCTTTTTTCTTCTTTTTCTTCTTTTTCTTCTTTCTTTCTTCTTTTTCTCTTTTTCTTCTTTTTCTTCTTTTTCTCTTTTTCTTCTTTTCTTCTTTTTTCTTCTTTTTCTTCTTTTTCTTCTTTTTTTCTTTGTTTTCTTCTTTTTTCTTTTTTTTCTTCTTTAATTGCAATGATGTTATCTATGACTAGATATGTTATATGATTCTATCTTTATCTTCATATGTATTCTGAATCTGATTTGACTGTGATCTTTTTCTAGATCATTCCTTTTCATTCTTTTTTCTCTCTTTTTCTTCTTATTCTCTTACATAGATTTATCTACCATTCTGTTTTTTTTATTCTGAAATCCAAAAATTCAAATTCTATGTTTCTTCTCTTTTTCTTGCTTGATTTCAGGTACTTACAATAAAAACCGTTTTTCTTTCTTTTATTCTTGACGTATGTATTCTTTTTTTCATGTTGCATTCTTTTTCTTCTTTTCTCTGAAATCTTCATTTTTCTTCTTTTTCTGCTGATATTATCTTCTTTTGTATCATGATCTTATTTCTTAGTTTTGAAAGTGAACTTTAATGTAGACAAGTCTCTCACTACTCTACCTTCTATGTTTCTTGCTTTTTGAACTTACTTTTTCTGTCTTTTTCTATTGACGTAGAGAAATTTTCTTCGATAATTTATATCTTTTTCATTAGACTAGGATATTTCTTCTTTTTAACTCCCACACCCTCTGACTTTTCATCTCGGCAACATGTACGCAACTATGTATAGCGTATGATCCGAATCCCGTAATAATAGCCGTAAAACCAGATGCGTAATTATTGACATGACGTACTTTCTCTCTATTCGATGTGTGTGCAGTGGATCTTATTTAAAGCCTGGTGCTTTCTGTAGCAGGAATTGGTAACTTCTCCTATCACTTTCCCTCTCTATAGCTTCTGTGTGTGATTGCCGACTGTCATGTGGGCTTGCGGGTAATTTTTACTGATAGACCTGCGTTTGTACTGTACGTGATTTCTTTGTGTGATAATGCCCTCCGGCTTGTCGAACCTTTTTATCATGATAACATGTTACATCGACCCCATGTATTTCTGTCGTCTCCTAATCTGAGGCCACGTGATATTGTTTACTAGAGAGGTAACTAAACTCACTGTATAGGAAACGTTCTTTTTGCGTAGTTACATAAATGTAACAGCATAGAGCATGACTATATTATACATATCTCCTGTTTCGACAAAGAGAAAAATGTTCACTTTATATATCTAAATGCAACCTATCTCTTACATCTCCTCCATTCGCTCCATAGACTTGTCTCGATATTCTTGTTGACCGCGTCATAAGAACCGAAGTATTCCTATACTTATTTGACTCCTGCAATTTTTCTAGGTGGATTTCTTGTCTTCTATTGTGCTTAGACCAGAAGCCTCGCTGTCTTCTGTATCTGATTTTCGCTATACATATTTTGTGCGTGATACATAAAAAAGTTATTCCAGTAGTCTCTGTTTTGCTCCATTACTGTCCCTATATCTATAGCATTACGTTCGCTTACAGTAGCTATGATATTGCGACGTATCCCAACTTTAGGATATTTGTCCATTACAGAATAGTCGTACGTAGGATTGTTTGCGTGTCTGGTTTTTAACTGTTCGTATGTTAATAAGAAACGAATGTCGGCGGTGGTTTAACTCCGTTAGACAATTTTATTCTATAGCTAATGGTATTCTGTGATCTCTGATCATATATGTCATTCGTCATTATATTGCTGTTATAATACCCTTAATACAAAATTTCAGCCTTCTGTTTGTTTCCACTTTCAGCCCAACTACTCTATCCGATTCTGTTGCAACTCCGATCACTATCATATTTCATAGTCCCTGCCTTTCTTGCATTATTTCTTCTTTATTACTTTGCATGATCTATCTTCTTCGTTCATATACTCTTCTGTAACTATCGTATCTTACTTTACTTACGTTACGAATTGATTTCTTCGTTCGATTCTTCTTCTTCTGTGCATATAGATCTTGACTTCTGTATCTATGACTGATCTGTCTTCTATATATTCTGTTTGTCAAGAAGATATTTTACATCTATACTTTTTCTTTTGTCTTTTATTTTTTCTTTTTTCTTTTTTTCTTTTTCTTTTCTTTTTTCTTATTCTTTCTGAGCATAATTTTTTGTATCAAGATGGATGTGTTCCATCACAGAGTCTTTGTCTTTTCTTTTTCTTTTTCTTTTTCATTTTTCTTTTTCTTGATTTCTTGATTGTTTATGATGTAATCTTTATATCTTGTTTCTATCTTCCTTTCTAGATCTATATCAACTTACTTCTTGTACTATCTTCTGATCTTTGGACTCTTCATATCTTGCTTCTTCTTTTTCATTCATTCTCTGTTACATTATTACTATCTGTAGACTTAACGTTCTAGGTCCTCATCATTGCTTACAGTTGTCTGGCTCATTCTGGTCTTCGTGTAATGTCCATACCCATACAAGGGCGGCCTCTCCCAATGTCTTCATATAACCCAAATGTACATTCATATCTTACATATAATTCTTCTGTCCTTACATTACATTCTATCATTACTGTCCTTACTATCGTTACATTGCATAATGCGTTCGTATACTCCCTATTCTTTGGTGAACACCACAAGCAGCAAAAAATAAAAAAAGGAGAAGGGCAAAAACAGTGGAACCCAATAAAAGGAGAAATTATCAAAATGTACACTTATTAAAGTAGCAAGCAAAACATTTATTACCTATTGACTATTCAAAAGTTCTAGCTCTCATATTTCAAAGATTTTTTAATCACAGATTATTTATAAGTTCTTTAAATCCTTATTTCGAAAGAACTCCTGCTCAATGATAGAAAGAGAGAAAAAGAGAATAGAATAAACAATGCACCAACGCGGAAACATCGGCCTGACGAACAACAGATACATCAATACACAAGCAGTAGATATATAAATAAAAATAAAATGTATATATATAAAGAGAAGAAAGATATAGATAAAGAAGAATTTTATTGATAGGTGCATGATAGGAGAGAAGAGAAGAGAGAGAAAAATATGAGTAATATCGAAAAGGTAGAATAGTAGAAGAGAGATAAATATATAAATATATATATAAGAGATTAAGAGAATAAACAATTGAAGATAGAAGATAGAGATAGAAAAGAGATGGATAATAAATAAATTGGAAGTCTGAACGAGTGTAGTGTCTTAGATAATGAAAAAGAAGAAGGAAAAATAATGAATAGCACAATGAAGCCTGAAAAGTCAAGTGAAGCAAGAAGGCGGCCCGTACGGGAGGCTGAGTAGGCCCCACTATTATAAGGACACTAGATGAAAGGTAAAGAGCAAACTGCGGGACAACCTGACAGGCAGGGGAGACGCATAAATACGCGTCACCAGACTATGAGCTCGATAATACGATAGGATATAAGTACTTCCCTAAGAGCAGGAGTCCACAATAAATAGTTGACTAGTAGATTAGTATACAGGGAGAGGGGGGAAAGAAGTAGCTAGGAGGGTACAAGGGGTAATGATAAACCCTAAACATAAGTCACACGAATGAAGAGTAGAGCCGAAAATACGTGATAGAGGGGAAGCAGGAAAAAATAAGGAGCGGTCGACTTAGCGTATGATACAGACACAAAAAAACGTAAGGGTACCCCGACAAAGATACTCCACCAAAAAACCACGTACATAGAAAGAGATCCCTACCCTGATATGAAGGACGTGATGACAAATAGCAGGCTAAAGGCCAGAGCAAGGGCCCATGACCATAAAAAGAGGGGATGAGAAACGATGAAAAGGCTACCCGAATATAAACCATAAGTGACTCAAGGTAAATACCAGGGAAAAGTGAGAGGGCAGAAAAGGGAAGAAAGAAAGGAAGTGACGAAAAAAAGGGTGCAGAGTAGTAAGAGCTGATAAATAACACAATGATAACTCTTAATAACACTGACAAGAAGAGAGATGGATAACGTAGCTGCTATAATGACATAAGAATGCGTCGACCTGGAAGCGATAAAGACCCCGACCCGGCCAGTTCAGTAGGGGCCCCCGAGGGAGGCCGGTAGTAGTAGAATAATAAAGACTCAAACTGAGAAAAGAAAGTAAAAAATAGAGCGGGGTGAATCAAAATATAATACACCAAAAGGAAACCGCAAAGAGGCATAAGATAGTATCGCGTACGTCCCCAGGACGTAACGGGGGACTGAGGGCCCCCCCGCTATTACCCCCGGCGGCGCAGCCTCCACTTAAAGGGAGGAAAGAAAATAAAATAAAGCGTAAAAGGCTCAGATATACTATATATAAGAAGTATAAAAGGCAAAATAAAAAAATAAAAAAAATAAAAAAAAATAAATAATTAAATAAACAGGGCCTATATATAATATTAAATGGAGAGAAACTGAGAGGGGTGAAAGAAAGGGTCGAGGCTCGATAATAATTCTAATAATTTAGTTTAAAGCCTTTACAGAGGGGATTGGACATACAAAACGCATTATTGATGGAATCTTTCGCTTCGCTGTCTGCCTTTCGCGGTCGCGTCCGTCGTTCGTTTTCTCTTCTCCGTCCCGTCTCCGTCCACATAAACGCAGCACGCGTTCCTGTCTCGCCATTCCAATCTTCTCTGTCCATCCTCCCTCTCCTCCTAGCTACCCGACACAGCGCTCTTAACCGCAACTCAACATATAATAAATAGTAAATAAATCAGTAGATAAAACTCCAGAAGAATATAAAGTTAAAATTATGATTTAAACTGAGAATAAGTGAATAATTTGAATTTATATTTATGATAAAATAAAACAATATAATTTATTGATTTGGATTCATCATTGCATCATCTAAAAGTTCCTTACTTAATATAAAATGATTTTCAACCCAAACTATCTCTTAATTCATGTCATTATAAAAAAAAAAAAAAAATTTTTAGATTTCAAGATTTGATATTCATCATAAGAGATTATCCAAACAATATGGACCTTTCCCTTTCCAAGAAATTTGCTCTTATTAGGAAGTCTTACCACAAAAAATTTAAATATTTATATTTATAATAAATATGTATAAAATACCTTTCTTTAAATAACCATATTATATTAAATGAATTATTAACTTTAGTAACATGAGTAATATATACCCGCTGGATCGATATACTATTTTTTAACGTTTGAAGTTTGAAGGTTACTTGACGTCGACAAGTGGTAACTAATGATTTAATTAATAATTATTATCTGTGCCAGTAGCTAATATTTAACAATATAGCATATGACGTTTGAGGGGCAATCCAGTATAGAATATATATAAAAAGAATGTCATTCGCATCCAAACAAGACTCAAGTGAAAGAATCGATATTAGCACTTTTAACTTAACATCTCACTACACAACACATATTCCACAACTTTTCAAATAATTCGTGATTTAAAAAGGCCTTTATAGAGCTCCCATGCCTACAGGCACCAGATCAATAAATTCAACATTATTTCTTTTTTCTTTAGATGAGAGCGTCGACATCAAAAGACAGGCTATTAAACCAAGAAAAAAGAGACAGCCTCTAAAAAAAAACAAGCCACCACTTAAAAAAAAACGACTTAAGCAAGAAGGCAACTCTTGAATAAATGATAAGGACGAAAAATTTGTATATAGCAATTAGTAATGTAGGAGATTAAGAGAGTGTTAATAGACAGCCAAAAGTTCTAGTGCCAAAGTTAGAAGACACACAAGAGGTTAAAATGTAAAGAATCACCCGCTGCTATTAATATTTAGCCATAAGAATTAAAAACACCTCAAAAAGAATGAAATAAGGACATCTCCTACATACAGTGAATAAGGTATACCCCCGGCGGCAGGCGGCCAAGGGAGGAAAAGAGCCGGGACCAATTTAAGTGGTAATGCACCCGGGCGATCAGAGGGGAGACAGCGCCGTTAGACACATTAACCAACTAACTTACGCATTCAAAACTCCAGTATATATATAGGATAAGAGAAGAAAAAAAGAACAGAAAAAAAAAATGAGAAATTAATGAATTGTACCATATCGTTTCAATTTATTAAATCCTTACACCACTTGTTTATTTTTTAGAGAGAGAGTAGAAGAGAGTATAATAAGAAAAGAGGTAAAAAGAATTAAAATATATAAATAATGAAAAAATGAAAAGCCCACGAAACGCAAGACCAATACACGGAAGAGAGTGTAGGTAGAAGGTATAATAGAAACATAGGATAGAAGAAGAATAAAGGTCAAGCCTCACCTGATACGGGTCAACTCACTCCAAACCGTAGCGAAATAGCGTAAAAGTGAGTCGTAAGTGAAGCGTAATACATAAAAGAGTGAAGAATCTTGTGAGAACCTGCCATCAGTGTAAAGATTAAATAAGTTTAATGATACAAAACAAAGAGACAAAAGAAACGACAAAAAAGTATGAAAAAAAGAATATAAAGAAAAAAAGGACAAAGGAAATCAGTAAAGAGGTAGGAGCTGCCTACCAATATCCACCCATTACAAAAACCTATATATATATAAGTAGAAATAAAAAAGAGGCAATATAAAGGGTAGAGAAAGGATAAAAGTAAGGTGGAACGCTAAAATCTAACTTTAAATCCAAGTAAGGAATAGCAAATCGTCAAAATAATTCAGAATACATATAAAAAGAAGATATAATAAATAATATTATAGAATATATGACGCCAAAAAGAAATTATAGCCTTCCCTTTTCACTCTAATGCTAGTTACTATCAATACTAATAATTATAACACTCGAGGGAAATATATGATAATAGTAATAAAATATTATCAAAGGATTTACAACCTCACTATTTGAATTCTTCTATAAATAAACCTATAAAGAGTATTATCTATGTATTAATTTTGTCGACAGTGAGGGATAAATAGAAAATATAATATAAAATTGCCCCACCCAGGTAGTTCTAAAATAAAGTACGATAAAGTAGACCGTAAAAGAAGGGGCGCGTAAGAGACATAAGGAAAAAAAAAAAAAAAAAAAAAAAAATAGAAAAACACTAGCTAAGGAGGAGAGTACGGTAAGCTTGATGGGCTAAGTATATTAATAGATAGATAAAATGAGATAATAATAAAGAGTAGTAGAAGTTAAAATATAGAAAAGATAAATTATAGAAGTATATGAAGATGAATAGAGAGATAATATAAGGTAGTAAATAAAATAATAAAGATAAATAAATAAATTAATATATGACTATAGAGATATTAATGAAGATAAAATAATAATATATATATATATTATATAGTATAGAGATAGATGAAGAGAGATGGAGATAGATAAATAGATGGATCGATATATAAGAAATATTTTACTAAATCGAAAGATCTGTAAGAAACCGAGTAGTAAAAGGTAGAAAGGTGATGAGGGGGTTAGGTAATATTAACAGTCACAATTTTTTAAGGAAAATTAAAACATCACAAAGAAAGTAAACCTAAGATTCCAAGCCATATGATACCTGTATTCTTTTGAAATAAATCAAGATATTTTTATAAAACCTTTTAGAACTCCACACAGAAATTAGAAAAGCATGATTGTATCTTCCACCGTTCACACACTCGAAAACACCCTACCATATTATATGAGAACCAAATCTGGATAAATAAGATAAATCATGTAAGGAAAATCCTACCCTCTCAATCCGAATAAGATGATGCCACCACCCACTCACGGCAGAAACTCAATATTAATTTATTGTTCGGTAGAATACCCACGTACTTTTACATAGACCAACGAGATCGAGATTACCTATGACAATGTTTAAACCAAGAAGCATGAAAAATATTTTAATAATAAGAAGAAGGACGGCCAAAACACGGGAGGACCGAATCTATCGTCCATTCCCATTAGGATGAGGCTATGTCTGAACAAGCCGAAGACGAATTATTATTGTCAATAATGTAAAAAATTTGATTCAAATTGGAGAATGTAAAAATAATTATCATAAAAAAATAAAAATAAAATATTAATTTATAAAAAAAAAAATAAAATAAAAATATAATATTAAAAAAAAGAAAAAATTAATAATAAAATATAGAAATAAGGAAGCTAAAGTAAATGAGAGGAAGGACATTATTGAAGCTTCCGCTTAACTCAAAATTAGAAAAATATAATAGGGACGAGACCCGCGCCGAGGACAGTAATCTAAGAGCTGGAGACAAAGTAATATATAATATAAAAGAAACCTACTTCTAAATAAAAAAAAATAATGAAGAGTATAAAATGAATCTTGTAAGTTCTTACTTCATTTTAAATAAATAAAGTAATAAATACAATTATATTAAATAACATTATTATTATTTTCAAATAAAATATAAAACAAATGAATATAAATTGAATAATAAGATGTGAGTACAAGAACAGAGAAATAATTTTAAAGCAATAAAATGAAAATTAATAAGAAAGTTCAAATTAAAATAAATGAATATAATAATTATTGATAATTAATAAAATTCTTTAAAAATAGATGTATAAATAAGAATATGTTCGAAATTTAAAATGACAAACTCTTAGAAAAAAAAAGTCTAAAGAGATTAAAACTTAGTATTATTGCAGGAGTTGGAGTACAAAGAGAATATAATATAAGAATTTAAATAAAACTATAAATCACTAAATTAATAAAATATTTTCTAATTAGTATTAATAGAACTTTTAATGATAAACTATTTTGTAATGACTATAATAATAACAAGAATAATATTAAGAAACAAATTGAATAAGATAAATAAAAAACATAATTAGAAAGAAATTTTAATACGATCCAATATAGTAAGAGAGAATAGGTACGTAGTAAATATATAGATAACATAATAAAAAGGAAACCGGAGGGCTGACTAAAAAATAAAAAGGAATAAGGTATATTTATAGTTTCCTCAAAAAAAAGAAAGTGGGATTAGGGTTTATAGTAAATAAGCTATACTATAATGGAGTAAATAACAGGTACTTGCGGTATAAGCGAAAAATAAAATATAGTAGGTGACGTAACGCGTAATCGTCCGATATACCCGACGTCCAGAAATTAGCTCAATAATGTAGGATAAGGGGCGTAACGCCTAACTACTCACATACACACTCATAGACGCCACGAATACTCAAAAGGCGACTCTCACGACTCCTAACCTCACGAAACAAAAATAGGCTGAACCCTAGACCCGACCCGTACTACCAACCTCAATATAATAATAAAAAATAAAATAAGTAGTCTGACTCCGCCGACGCCGACCCGCCATTCCTAGTCTTACATTATACTCAAAGATCAAAATATTTTCTTGTATCTCCATTTCTTAACATTTTATTGTTCGGAATGAATTTCGCCGTAATTCACCTATTTCAACGTTTATCTCGTAAAAATTTGAAAGGGGGATCACGTCATTAATTACATGAACTTTGAAGCACCCGCTATTCTATGGACTGATACCTTATAGATTAATAAATCATATTTTCTACATTAGTGGTACCCACTACCTATAGCATATATTTGTAATTTCATTCCGACTCACTCAAAAAGATAGTTCTTTCTTCAAACAAAATAGAACTCCCACAGTAACATATCGTAATACTATAACACCATGTATCCTATGCACCAAAAACACGTCTGATCCTAATTAACCTCAAATATAGATTTGCCCAGTGGTTTGCGAGTTAACAAATATCAGCCTATAAGAGAACCCAAGTTAAAATGCTATTAAATAATAATTGGTAAAGTTATTCGCAAGTAAATCATACCCAAAAGTCCAGGTTTACTAATATAGTAATACAGTAATTATATACACGGTGCTCTAATCACTATTATAATTTTAAATAGAAGACCCTTATATTAAACACCAGAATTTTTTCTATACATTGAAAAAGTTCCTTTAATTAGTAGAGACCTATTATCAATTATCATTAAGTATTATAATTTAAATTTTTCAAATCTATCTAAATAGTATTATTATAAACTCTACCAATATTGTTCATAATGATTTTATTGAAAAGAATTTGAATTTAAAACTCCTTAACTTAAGTTATTAAATATAAACCATTTTTCAAGAACTTTAATTCATATATCTCTTTTTTTATATGTAATTGATTTACTGATAAAATTTTAAGAAGATAATAATTTAATTTATATCATTAGTCATCTAACATATCAACTTTATATTCATTCAGATAAAACTCGATTTTACAAACTTATTCATATAAGGAACTCTACATTCAGATTTCTTTTTATTCAGAGATATTATAATATCTTTTATTTTCTAATTTTACTTAAACTAATTTACTATGCTTCCAGAATTATTTTATCTTTTATAAAATTTTAATATTATCTGTTTATTAATAAAAATAAATCACAAATTGTCTTAAGAAAAAGAGTGTAGTTTACTTTAAAGCGTATATAGATAATATAAAGTTGAGAGAAGAAGACGAGAAATATGACCGGAAATGAATGCAAGTAGGTGATAGAATATAAGTAGAAAGAAGTGATTAAAATTAAAATAGTAAATAAAAGATAACTAGGGATATATAGATATATATAATATAGTATAATAATAATACTTATATAGATATTATATAAGAAGCAGATAAATAATAAGATGTATAGCCTAAATATATTAAAAAATGGAGTAAAGAATTAATAGGTATGAGATAATATACTATATAATGATTAAAATAGATCCCGAACCAAGTAATCGAGTATAATATATATAATTTTTTTTTACGAAAGAGGAGGTCTTCTGCCTAATGGTTTGACACTGTTAAGAAGTGTGGATTTACAGCATAAAAAAGCGCATACGTTTGTATGTTAGAGATAGTGAACGAGACTTCAATTCTGTTGTATTATCTCCGAATTTTCAAATTCCTTTCCTATTTTCGTGGATAAAGAGGAGGAGAAATTGTAAACAACAATAAAAACGAAATAGTATGTTATAGTTACTAAAAGACTTGAGCTATGTTGTCCCAATATCCTACAAATATCTCTCAGCCTATCCACATTGTTCAATCTATTCATTAGAATATATTAAGGAGAGAAAATAAGTTTATAAAATTACTCCAAATAATGAATACCAATGTAACCATTTTTAAAGAAATAAGGCACAGTCAGCGGCGGAGGATGTATAATTAATCAACTACATGTCATTTTCAAAACCGTCAATTTCATATTATCCTCATGAATTTATGACAAGATAAGACCTTTAGACAAAAGAACAAGTAGTCGAAAATGTCCTACCAATATACATTTTAGCAATGTGATTTATTCGGAAATGATCCAAGTCAAAATTTACATTCATTTCCAGCTCGCATATGTGTATAAAATGTACGACCAACCAGTGTTCGTGCTTATCAAGAGAGATTAGAGCAGGCCAATAGTTAGTTATAAAGTATGTATATATCTCATTTTATTTGCCGCAAACGAGTTTTCATTAAACCCGGTGAATAGTTTAGTTGATGCGTCAGAGAGTGAGAATAACACTAAAAACAAACAAGTTCGAAGGAGGACAAGAAATAAGATACCAATAAAACTCACATGAGAAACAGCTCAATTAGTGTGTACCAGCTAGCTGAGATAGATTATATCCATAATCGAGAAAAGAAATAATTACAAGGTGTAGTTACTAGAGAAAAAAATCCCGGAAACCAACAATTTTAAATAACACACAGTAAAAACCCACCCCCCTCCAAAAGAAAGAACACAACAATAAAGAGGAATCCCGGCGAGAAGTAGAAAATAAGAAACGGCACAAGAAACATCCAAAAGCATGTAGACATACATGTAATACTTGTGCATCTGTTCGGCAGTTGGAACAGCGCGCGAGGAGAGAATATAATATTTTCTCGCAGAACTGCGTTTAATGAAGTATAAAAGTGGTATATAGGTAATATAAGCGTAGAGACGAAAGTGAGTAGTAAGGTCACGTGGAGTGAATGGTAGTTATACCGTAAGGTGAATAGTAAGTAGGCGGGTATAGGGGGTATAGTGAGAATAATATTCAGTTATAATACCGCTGAAGACCTCTAGGGATAAAAGAAATAAAGGCTAAATGGAGTATATAATACTCACGAAAAAAGGGGGCGGGCAGAGAGGGAAGTACACAAGGGAGGTAGTAGGGTCAGGTAGTAGAGAAGGAATAAAGGTATATTAGTAGAAGTGTATTATAGGGGTATATAGGTCAATGGAAAAGAAAAATTAGTTATAGTAGTATATATACGGGAGATAAAGCTATAAAGTAGCCTTCATTCAGTATAGAATGAGGCAATCGGTATGGATAGAGTGAAGAGTAGAGGAGAGTGGTAGCAGCGCCGACCTGGTAGCCGATAAGTGAAGACTAGAAAATGACAGCGCTAATACCATCAGTGAACTACAGTGAAGTGTGATACATGAATGAGGAGTAGCTACTCGCTGCTATAAGAGTGGTGTCGACCAAGGAACCTGCGATGCGGAATAAAGGTGCAGACTGCTATAATAGTGAGTTGCACCATCAAATAAAGGAATAGATGAAGCATATATAAGAAGGTCAGTAGTTAAAGGTATCAGTAACGGTTATTAGTGAGGTAAACGTAGGTGGTACGTTAAATGCCTCGAGCTATAATTAGAGTCAGAATCACCTGACTGCACGTATGAGCGGTATAAGGCTAGCATAGTGCACCTCTCCCCAGACCGCAACCCCATAGTACGGGCGAAAAATAAAGCAACGCAGAGAGCCAGGATAATGAGTAGAGAGGAGCCTTAAAGTAGTGATAACTATATTTATAGGGTAATTAAAATGAAGGAGGCACCAGGGGGAAAAGTACGAAGGGTAGCGTAGTACCCCTCATAAATATATATAGATTAATATAGTATATAAAATAAAATAAGTAGTCCTCATTGCAAGTCAATTAACTTTCCTGACATTAAACCCTATCTCATTATTTAACATTGAAGTGGTCCTGTTTGAAATAATTAAGTATGCGATTTTGGTGAGTTCTATAACAAAAAAAAAAGAGATGAAAAGAAAAAAGAGAAGAGAAAGGAAAAAGTAATGAAAGATAAAAAAAAAGAAAATGAGAAACGATAAAAAAGAAATAAATTTTTTTTTTGCTATTATACATCATATGCTTCATATGTAATACCTTTCTAACTAACATTTATTTTTAAATTATTTGCAAAAAATTATAACTACAATAGATCTATATACGCATCATCGTTACGAAAATCCATTCAAAACATTCAAAACATCAAAAAATATATTCTATTTATTTTTCATAAGAACACTAATAAGGACAATTTTTATTCAAGTAATATTATAGATTGAATTTATTCGATACTTAAATATATTCTTTAATATTTTTTCTCTTCAACCACTATATATATATCTATATTAAATTATTATTTTTGAAATACAAATTTCTATTTTTCAATAAAATAAAAAATAATATCAATTTAAAGGAAATACAATACCATAACTTTTTTGTTATTTAAACCTAACAAGAAAGACAACATTTACGACTAATATTTATTTAAATGACCATAAATTTTATATTGATGACTTAAAAAATATTTATAACAATTCGATATAGATGAGAATTTTTTCTTTACACTTCTCAATCTAATTAACATTATATTTTTGAACATTTAATTTACACATTCCATTTTATATTTGATCAAGAAACAAATATAACACACAATTCTAACAGATTTTCTAAATTATCATTCCTTCCTAATTATAATTCATGATTTTTAATTCGTCCCTATAGAGTGTATTATTCAGTGCATTATATATAACCCAAATATATTAGAGAGAATATATTTTCCACCTTTTGCGACTCAAATATAAAAGAGATAGAACCTCTATACTAATGTGATAAATAAAGTAATTATCATCTCTTAAATAGATATAATGTACAAAATAAGATATGTTTCAACTTATAATCGAATATAATATTAAAAATAATTAAAAATATTATAATTGATAAAATATGAACTCATAGAAAACAATATTTAATAAAATACACTACATAATTATTATTTAAAATAATAATATCAATTTTCAAGATAATATCACCCACGAATATCGTCACATAAATGAAGTTGAAAGAAAAAATCAAATCTCAATATATATAAACTATATAATTAAAATAACTCAAAAATGTTAAAGTGATGCCTCACGCCACATGACCGTCCTGTATTTCCCGCACGACCGTCACATAGCTACTCAATAGAAAAAGAGCTCTACGCAGCCGACGCCATTTCACCTACTCACTCAACAACTTGCCACACGGATTGAACCAAGAATCGCTCTCTCTGGACGCCGACCTTTAACACCGATAACATAATGTAAAAAATAAGAGTCCACCCATCCCACTCCACGACACTCATTAAACTGCCCCACCTGTAACTCCCGTACCCGCACCCCATTCCGAAATTTTCAGTATCTTAAAATATACACAAATGTAGCTGAAAACATAGCGGCTCCTCCTCCCTCAGATTAATGGTGTAATCAAATGAGCTATGACTCTTATTACAAAGCTTTTTAAATTTTGCTTAATTGTCATTTCTAAGAAAAAATGAGAATAAATATCCTAATCGTTGTGTCTAACACCGGCCTATCCGGGTCTGTTAAGTGTAGGTGCGGTGCGAGTATGCAAGAAATTTAACTACGTCGCGAGGGAAGAGCCTAAACAAGCAATGAAGAACGACATGATTTTCCAAAAAACTAATGAGTAATAATCATTCGAGGGACAGAATTTCCTGACTCGAAGTGTAATAAGTGAGGATATGGGGCCTTTATATATAACACAGAAAATCATATTATTAAAATTTAAAACCATCACCATATATTGGGAAACCTTCTTCTCACTCAAAAATAAAAAATCAAGAAGCTTTATTAATGGCTAGGGGCCGCGTTAAATATTGCAATGTTAATTAATACTGACAAAATTTTATTAATATTTTAACGAGGATATCACCTCACTCTCACCGGTATAAAATCTGCAAACTGCGTCTAGAGTGTTCTTTAATGGTTTTTAATGTTGAATGTCAGTTTAGAAAGCCGCTTGTGTTCCTCCAGCTCCCTGACCTCATGGTTTAAGTTGATAACAAATATAACTGATTAAAACCCACAGCCCAACACCGAAACCCCTCTCAAGGCCCACGACACTCAAGCCACCTCCACTCTCCTAAAATAGTGGAATAGTACGATGAATATTTTAAACGTATATGGCATAGGGGAAGGGATTTAGAGCGTACAACTGATGCACGGTAATAACGGTACATATAATCCCCCCCCCAGAAAAAAATAATCACATAATAATAATAATTATAAAATAAAAAAAATTAAAACATTACTACCCTTAGATTTATGCCCAAAAATATAAGGTGATTGCGATGCTCGAGATGATATATTTGTCTGCACGGCGCATAGATGCTCTCTCAGTCCTCAAATGCGTGTGCGCAAAAATTCAAATTCCTTATATAAAAGATTTGTCGGAATAGATGTGTGCAACCCCAGATTATACGCATGGCTGTATACATAAATAAAAGAAGATTGTTTTTAAACTGAGAACGGGACCCCGCGCTGTTTTATAAATGGATTTTTTGAACCCAATACTATTAAAATAATAAGTAAAAAAGAGTAGTGTGCGATTCCTTGTACTACCCACAATGTATAACGATTATCACCACCTATTAGAATATCTTTCGCACAAAATAAACTTCATTATAGTGCCCTGCTGTTCTTTTATGAAAGTTGTATGCTAAGTCTAGTCGAAGATATTAGACAAGATTAAGATAGATTTATAGACATTGCATCTAACGTCAAATAAATATGCGTTTCATATAATACAATCATTAGTGTCAAGAGTAGTGACTATAACAGAAACCCACGAGGAGGTAGCCTTTCAGAAGCTCTTGGCGTATGATGAATTTCCCTCAAATCCAGATTTAGCAAAATATAATACCTAGTATTCGGTATCGGGTAACATACCTACACTAGGTATATTCAACTTACCTTTAGATTGTCTTTTCATCCATATTATTTTCGATAACTTATTAATAAAAACAATTATTATTCATTTACTTAAAACACTAGCAACACATTTTTCTTTAAACACTTTGAAGCTTAATCTTATTACTTAACAGATATATAAAACAATTTTAAAAGAAAACAGCAAAACTCAACCCATTCCTACTTTTAACTTAATATTTACTTTCTATATATAATCATGGATTTCACCGATTTTTCTGTTCTATTAAAATTCAAATTTTATTTTGTTAAAACATAGAACAGTTCTCGTATATTATCATTTAATTTTTTCATTATTATTTTCTATTCTTCATTATTATTAACAACACCATTTTAATATTCTATTTTAAATTATAAAAAACATTTCTCTCCCTTTATTTAAATAAAAAAGGTTCTATTCTTATATAGATATTAAGCGTATGGACAACAAGCGGATCATTAACTTCGAGAAAATTTAATTTTCCCAGTGAAATATTTATCAAACCGCCAGTGCATTTCTCATACTCTCACTTGACGTTCATCAATCTCGTATATGCCTTTCCCCAGTACATTAAGTCATATACAATTTCATTACCCTTCTCAATACCGATAAGGGTATGTATAATCCATTGAACATTATACCTCTCAAAATATCTAATATGGCCCTAAAGCAGACAGTTAAAATAGAACCTCTCCCTCGCGTTTTAAGAAATTCACAAGTCTGTAGGAAACGTACAGTTTCTTTTGCTGCAGGTTTTTCCTCATATTCGTGATACCTATCGGGTATCCACCACCACTTACGAATTTAAAACTCGACAATAAAAGTGAATCAAAGTGAATAGATCACTGGAACTAATGAGATTAATACACCGAGCACCGGGTGAGATACACATAACGGTGGGAAATCAAAATCACACTCACCCGTACCTAATGAATAATAATAATAATAATAATAATTAAGTCTCACGTAGAAAGTATACATGTATTACGGGAGCTATAAGTGGAGTAAGAATAGATAATAATAATAAATAAATGAAGTCAGCTCTAAGTGAATATAGATAATCCAATAATAATCATAACACATGACATCCCGCCAATATGGAATGTAATAACGTGAGACTCGCCCACCGCGCCCCAGATAGCGCAATAAATGAATCACACCCTCCTTAAATAAAAATAATAATGGAAATAAAAAGGACAATAAAATAAAATAAATAACAATAAAAGTGAATAAAGTGACACACCTCAAGTAACAATAACAATAGCAATAACCACAATAATAATAATAAGTTCGAAAAGATACGAATAAATAAATAAAAATAAGAAGTAACAGTAACTCTAAAAATAAAATAAAAATTAATAAAATAATAAAATATAAAAAATAATTAAAATAATATAAATAAAGTAAACATTCAAGCACGAGTAGAATGAAAAAGTACAGTAATGCGAGGCCACTAAAATAATATGAAAGTAATAGGTAAGGTAATCAGGATATGATACATTACGGGAACTTCGATAGATACGCGATAACAAAATCAATAGAACTTTAGGATAATAATATTAATAATAATATGCAAGTTTAAAAAAATATAGATATAATACATTATGACCAAGCTAATGAAAATAAGATAATGAATAATAATTATAAATAAATAATAATAATATAATTAGTATAAGAATAACTAAATAATAATAATGAAAATATTAATAATAAGTAATAATAAATATATAATAATAAGTAAATAATAATTAATAGAATAATTGTAAATTAATAATAATAATAAAAATAAAGATGAATAATATTAAAAAAAATATTAATAATAATAATTACCAGGATGGTAACCATAAAACATATAAATAGAATAAGTTAATATAACGGAAAATAGTCCACAGTTTATCTTAAATCCTTGTCGCCAGTGTATAGTTAAATACCCAAAAATAATAATAATAACAATAATAAAAAATAAATAAGAAAATATAAAGATAAATAAATATTAATATTATAATTAAAAATAATAGAATAGAGAGAAATACAATATGATTTTAATTTTAGTACAATAAATAAGAATAATAAAAAATAATGAACAATTTTAAATAATAACTGAAAAAAAATGATATTAATAATAAAGAATTAATAGAGTGAATAATAAATGTAAATGACAATGTAGAGAAATAAAATCATACAAATAAAAAGTAGAAAATAAATAATAGGATAAAGTGTAAAATGAAGGAGAAGACGTGAATTTTAAAATAGATGGTATGAATAAGGAAGAGCTCACAGTAGAAAATATTTAATAATATGACCAACCGCCTGGAAATTAAAGATAAATAAATATAAGGATTAAATAATGGTGGTGGGAATACAATAATAATAAAAGTCTCTAGGGGGGCTAAAGGTAGTACGCACGAGTGAGCTCCAATAATATAGGCATAAGGGTATGAAATATAAAGATAAAGCATATAAAGGGAGTGGGATAAAAAAGGAGGTAGAAAATTATGGAGTGACTCGACGTGAGTGGGAATCAGGCCGTAGTCACACTAAAATCAGGGTAGCTATATATTATATAATACAAGAGAAACAGATATATCAGATGGTAATCAAAAATACAATAAAAATAACAAAATACGGATCGTGAGGCTGAGTGATAAAACAATAAAGAGACCGATAAATAGATATAATAAATAATATAATAAGTAGTAATAAAGCTATATATATAGTAAAAATTTGAACAATATAATATAATATGATATAATAAGATATATAAATAGTTGATATAGAGATAGATATATATAGATATATATATATTATAGATAATTATATATATTAAAAGTAATATAGAGTAAATATATAAGTAGATAATATATATATATTTATATATAAATATTTTAGTAGATATAAGATAAAGGATATTGTAATATAAGAAGAATAGATATGATAAGATAGAAGAAGAGATAATATAGATACTAATGATATTATTATATAAGAGGGTATATATATGATAAGAAGGTAGGTGTAGTGATACTATAGGAAAAAATAACGTACTAAATTGAGGATAGGGCCCCGTGACCTAATAAAGTATATCAGTAAGAGACATTCAGAAAGAAAACATAAATAAGAAGAGATAAATATGAAAAGAAGGATAATATATAGAGAATAAAAATAAGGTATATTATGTATAGTAAGGTAAATGAGGTCAAATAGGTAAGATTTTATTAATAGGTAATTATATAATAAGGTGTACCTTATAGATAATATAAGTATGATATATATATAAAAATATACAATAGACCTTAATTGAGTTAATTTTTAAAAGGTAGATAAGTATAGATTGAATAATTACGTATATTAGAAGAACATTATACAGTAGTAAGCGGCCCCTAAAGGAAACCAACATAAAAATGTATGAGATGTAGAACTCCTTAAGTAGTATATATAAACGACTGTCATGTAGACCAGGCTAAGTAAACCGACTAATCTCAATCTCTATATATATAGGTCGTAATTCTAGACCTGTATACGAAATTTTGCGTGCAGCATTATTATTGCTTGATTTGTCAAATTGTATGTATATATTTAAGACACCTAAAATTAATGAGTCAAGGATTAAACTGCTTTGTATATAAAAGTGAATATATTATTAAGCTCTCTCTCGTTCTTTTTACTATGTTTACGTTTTTTATTAACAACTTTACGAGCTCTGTACTGCTCTCCACTTTTGAGATTATTTTCCCCAAGACTAAGTATAGAATACATAAAAGTAGATTAGAGAAGGGTAAGTAGAAGCGGTGAGTAAAGAGCGTGACGATAAAAGTGAGCAATAGTCAAACACATGAGCAAGGGAGGGGGAGGCAAAGTTTAAGGCCGAAGAAAAGGAAAATGAGTGCCGGGAGCAAACAAAGGGGAGAGATTGCAACGAAAACAGCGCAGCCAATGGGACGCAGAAAGAGTGCAAAGAGGGGGATAGAATGAAAGAAAAAAACGCCGCAACTAGGCGGAGAAAACGTCAGCAAGAGGAACAAGAGTAAATAGGCCCGACGAAAAAACCCAGCTGAAAGTGAAAGAACCAACAGGCAGAGGGAACCCATGGTCGTACAGCGCGCCCCAGAGGGGGAGGGGGAGGGAGACCAAGGTGAAAAGAACCAAGAGATGTGGAGGTGAGGGGTGACAGGGGCAGAGCAGCCAGGACGAGAGAGTGTGTGCAATAACGGGAAGTGAAACAAATGACAAAACAAGGGGGGGGAAAAGTGAGGGCAAGCAGGCTATGCGGAAACGAAACCGCAAAGAACCGAAAAAGGAGCGCCAAAAGACGACTACACACACGAACGAATACACGACGGACGACTACGACGACGTACAAGAAAAGAAAAAAATAAGAAGGTAAAAGAAGAAAGAAGAAGAAATAAAAATAAGAAGAAGAGAAAAAATAGAACATCGAAGTAACAATAAGAAGAAAAAAAGAATGAGAGTCAGAGGGCACCCCGAATATGAAATCAAATTGGCGAAAAAAAAAGAAGAAAAAGGAAGAATGGGAAAACAAAAATGCGCGCGCGCTGTAGGTCTACCAGGGGCGGACCGAAAGGAAAGTGCCGCGCAAAGGGAAAACGGAGAGGCCAGTGGCGGAGGAGCCCGGGAAAGCAGAACCCACCATGGCGGGGGAGATACGTCTGGGAACAGGGGGAGCCAAAGGACCAGGGAGCAAAAATGAGCACGGAAGAGAGGAACAGGGGAAAGCATAGTCCAGATGGAACGTAGACCAAAGGCCAGAGAAAGAGTGGGAGGGATACGAAGTACCAAGGGCCGCGGCGGGTGGGGGGAAAAGAAAGGCCACCAGAAAAAGGAAGCCGAAACAAATGGGGGAAAAAGCGGAAGAAAGGCAGGGCGGGGGAGAAAAAGAAGAAAAGGAACAGAGAAAAGGGGAGATACAGACGAAAGGAGGAACGAAAGCGAGGGGAAGGGTGGAAAGAGGGGAAAAAAAGACAGGAGGGAAAATAAGAGAGGGGAAGGAGAAAGGGAATTAGAAAGGAAAGAAAGGACTGGAGGGGAAGGGAAAAATCGAAAGTCACACAAGACGACGCCGTAGAACGACCGCCCGGCCCCAGGCCCGGCCCCGGGCCCCCCGCCCCGGCCCCGCCAACCCCCCCGCCCCGCCAAAAAACAGGGAAAAACCGGGCGCCGGGGAACGAAAAACACAAAAATGGAGGGAAACAAACAAAGAAAAAAGAGATGAAGCCAGTATAACAAAAAGTAAACAAAATAGTAAAAGACCAAAGAGAAGCAAGGGGGACAGATGCAAAGGAAAAGGGAGGCCTAGGATGGGGTGGGGGAATATCGAAAGATGCGAAAAGTAGAGCACACGAAGCCGAGAAAGAAAAAAGAGAATGGAAAGTAAGGAGGAGAGTGAAAGAAAAAGCTCAAGAAAACAAAGAAGGTCGAATTGGCTGGGCGAAAATGAGTATAAGGAATGGAAAGAAAAGAGAAGAGAGAAAGAAAAAGAGAAAGAGTAATAGAGAGAGAGAGATGAAAGAAAAGAAGAAGAAAGAAGAAGAAAGAGAAAGAATAAAAGAGAAGAGAAAGTAGATAATGAGAGAAGAAGGAGAATACTGAGAGAGAAGCCCTGGAGGCGGTGTGTGAGGGGAGGCGGACGGGCACTGTCAGTAGACTAAAGGGACACAAAGAAAAACAGGGAAAGACACGTGGGGTAAGAAAAAAGTGAAAGGAAGCGAATGCGGCCCGGACACGAGACCTCGCAGCCTAGGAACGGAGTGCCGGCGGAGCCATCAGTGTCAAGGTGGGTGCAGGGGCGCTAGGGCTGCAGGGGGGGGGAAGAGGGAGTGCAGATTAGTCATGTGGGAGAAAATCGAGTCAACGCACCAGGAGCGAGGAGGGACGAGTAAGAAAAGCAAAAGGAGGCCAGAGTGGCGAGGGCGGGAGGAGATGCGATTCAGCTGTAGAGGGATAGGAGTGAGAGTGGACCGGGTGGTACGCCGAGAGGAAAGCGAAAGCGGCCGGGCAGGCAGCGGGGGAGGGCGCGTGGGCAAAGCAGGTGCACCGAGAAGGATGGCAGAGGAGCAGGAGGAGATGACAGCTGGGGGAGAGTGGGGGCGGTGGGGGAGAATGGGGTAAGAAGGGAGAAGGAGGGAAAGGGGGAAAAGGGGTGAACGAAGAAAAGGGTGAAGTGAGGAAAGGAAAAAGAGGGGCGGGGGCGGGAAAGGCGAGCGGACCGCTGGGGCGGTGGAAAGGCGCGGGGAGGAAAAAGACGCGGAAAAGGAAGGAGGGAAAGAGGAGGAGGAGGCAAGGCAAGAGGGGGGGAGCAGATACGAAAGGCACGGAGAAAGAGAGAGACAGAACAGCAGTGGGAGAAGGAGGAGAGAGCCAAGGATAGAGGGGGGCGAAGGGCAAGGAGGAAAGGCAGAAGGGAGGCCAGGGGAGTAGGGCGAGAAGGGGAAAGGGAAGGCAGGCAGCGGACGGAACCGAAGAGGAAGAAGTAAGAGGGGGAGGACAGCAGAGGGGGAGAGGAGACAAAACAGCGACAAGCGAAGCCAAAACATGGGGGGATGAAAGGGAAAAGAGAGAAAAGGCGGAGCCATAGATAGAACGGAGGAGGAGACAGGGGAGCAGATCAGGCCGGAAAGGTGGTGGAAGGCCAGAAAAGGAAAAAAGTAGGAACAAATAAGAGCGGAGAGAACGAAGGCCAAGCGCGCAGACACAAAACCGAGGGAAGGCAAAAGAGCAAACAAACGGCGGCTGAGGATGAGCCCACGGCGCCCAGACCGAGAACAGATAGAGAAACCAAACAGAATGTGAGGCAGAGGACCCCACCCCAGGAAACAAGAGGAGAGGAAGAGGAAGGAGAGGAGGCTCCCTCCCGCACAACACCAACCCTAAAAGGCCAAACCAAGGAAACGCGAGGCAGCCGCAGGCAGGAACGAGAGAAAGGGCGCCAACAGACGCGACCGCGCCGCAACCGAAGCACAGTGAAGGAACAAGACGCAAAAGAAGAGCAAACCACAGGCGCACCAAACAAACAGCCACAAAGCAGCCCCAAACACAAAAAATGCAGCTCACTACCGGGCGCTAGGCCCCACGAGCACAAAAACGAAAACAGCCACAAGACGGGCAAAAGCCCTACTAGCGGAGGGGGCAGCACAAAACAGTGGAACGAAACAAAAAAGACAGTACCACCGGCCCCAAAGAAAACAACACCGCCGGACCCAAGCGCAAGGACCAGTAGAGGCGAAAACAAAAAGACCAAAAAAACCCGCAGGCCAGCAAAAACACACCGGAAAAAACAGCGCAAAACCCCCAAACGAAAAGAAGAATCGTCCCCCAAAGCTGAGATAACGCACGGGCAAGACTGGCAAAAAAATAGAGAGGGTGAAAACCAGAGAGCAAAGAAAGAAAAAAGCAACAACAGATACCCAACAAGGACAGCATAAAGCAGCTGGAAAAGGCATAGGAACACAGGCCACGCGATCAAGGGCAACAAATAAAGATTGAAGCAGAAAAGCAAGCACACGACAACCAGCGCAAAAGCATGGACCGGGGCAGCAAAAGACAACAAGCAGAAGCAGCCGGGAAGAAGAGAGAGTGGTATACAATAAAGCGTGGAAAAACAGCAAAAAGGCAACAACACCAGGAAAGAAAATGAGCAGACCAACGGAAAACAACGTGAAACGGAGAAGACCAAAACTTAATCATCCTTCTTTGCACAATCGGGTACTGCTACTGGAATTACTGGTAATAAGCAGTAAAGTTAATCTTGTTCATTTTTGAGGGACTATTCACTTTTTTTAAGCTTGCTTTTAAATTAAAAGTACCATATACTTTACCAATTAGATTGACATTAATTCCATTTGAGCAAATTGTTCTCATTGATAACAGGCAATAAAAACTTCACCTCCCAAGTTGGAGGAGAGTTCTTAAATTATTATATAGATATGATATTTATCATTTCTCATACGAAATTTATCAACAATATTTACTCTTGCTATTACCCAATGGTAGCAATAACCAGTAATTGAAGATTACTCATTTATAATGACTGATTTTAATAACAAATGCTGATTGCTTATTTACATTGACTAAAGATTTATGATTTAATGTAATGAATATTACTACTGAATTTACTTATTTAATGAACTATACGGTAGTACGTCTATAATACTACCGTATTATATGTTTGAACTTTTTTTCAAAAAAAAATTACAAAATACATTTATGTAACATTTTTTGTGTTTAATTTTTCTTTTTTTTTTTTTTCTTTTATTTTTTCCCCATCTAAAAATGATATCCAAAATAATATAAATATGAGGTGATATAGAAAGTTATGTACCTCATACTCATCACCCATCGCCGTCGCCGCAGCTTTCTATAAGTGTGTGTGTGTCACTACATTTAGCTTATTATTAGTGCACTGTGAATGCACTAAGTCAACCCTTTGACAACATAAACAATATGATACATAATGAAAGAAAAGAAATACGAAATCATCAGAAGTATTAGAGTAATTAACAATCAGCAGATAATAAGTTCGATTCTTCTATATTTCGGAGTAGAGTCACGACCATCAAACCTTAGTCAGAGTTATAAGTCTGCTTGTTCAATATCAGAATAATATATAACGCCGTCACTTTCTGATGAGAAGCTAGTTATTGATGGATGTCTTAGTAAAGAGATTTGAACTAGTACTTATTTACGTTTTAGAATTTTTTATAAGAATTAAGAATATATAAAAGAAAGAGACATCGTGATCCACGTATTGGACATGAGTTAAAGGACGATGGTGCCTTAAGTAACTAATAGAGGAGGAGGGTCATTAATTGTGTGATTTAGTATTTACCCAAAGCCTGTGAGTAGACCACACGGACAACCTACGATATATAATGAATGAATATCAAGAAATAATAATTTTAGTTCGAGATCTGACACGTAGTAAAAGTTACCATTATCTTATATATATACATAAATATCAAAGTAAGCCATCAATATGACGCGTACATTACATTGGAAGGCATTCTTAAACTAATCCAAGGGCATTATTGATCGAAGCGGTCATATATTGCAATAGCAGCGTGACAAATTAATACTCCTGTTCATATGCTATTGAATAAACATAATACACTTACATTCAGACAATCGCGATTAGGTTCAAGTACAGCGATCGTCACGTGATTTTCGCGCATTTGTATGAGTACAGACTACTGTATGAGACGCATAGAGTATATAAATTTTATTATTATGCGTTCCATCTAAGAGTGATCAACCTATGGTTAACATATGTATAAACAATAAATCCTCTTGAGACTCATTCTCTTTATACTCATCTCTCCACCATTAAACTATTCACTTGGCGTATCAATAACACACGATATGAATAGTCCTTAATCATTTAGTATGATGAGGAGAGAAGTAAGCTTAGATAAAGTCTATACAGTCATCTTATCTATGCACTAATAGAACACTAAGGTGGATATAAGGAGTATCATGAGAACAAATTATTGATATATGTCAATTGTGCGTATCAGCGTAGCGATGGTACCTGCACTCCTCCAATATAGTTAGTAGGCCCCATCTATGCGCACAGGATAACATTTGAAAATACATTCTTATAATAGCTTATGTAATTCAAAAGGAGTTGAGCTATCAGTACATAGAAAGTCAGATTAATCTCGACCATCCGATTATAATAATATCTCGTTGTATGAGAGTCCACTAATATTAGTATAACCTCGATGACTACCCGTGTAGACGCATGTAAGAGTCACGACAATGAGATTTTCTCTTAGACATGAACAAGATGCTATCCAGAGTGCTATATACCCTTGACCATTGGTCTCTTACACGCAAAGATTGTTTAGCGATTTTGAGTAATATCGCTAATATCACATGACAATCTACGTGAACTACTATTATTCTACCCTATCTCACATCTGTCACTCCGCGTGTTTAGGTTTCGACTTCAATGCTGTAACTACAGGGTATAGGTTATTCTCGATACACCAGTACCTGACAGAATTATCTGAAATAATGGATCTGCTGAATATATATATCATATATGTATACCAACTATTTAGTAAAGGCTATATGGATTTGCAAAATATTGACTCAATCATTTAGAGTCCCTCAATTCTCACAAGGATTTTATTTGAGGAGGGAAATGTAAGTTCTTGAATAACTAATTTCTCTTGTGCCATATTGCTTGTTTTCGAGATCATAACCTGAGAGTCGTTATCAACAAGCAAGGGAGATTTTGAAGAGCTTGGATTCATTCCTGAAGGCTCTCTCGTGTGTGAGAGTATAGTTTCGAATATTCGGATTCATTCCTATATTTTTTTTTTTTTTTTTTGATTTTTCTTACTTCGTGCCAATTTAACGTTGGTTCTGGCGGTATTATTTTATTCTCTTTCCATTACATCTTTATAATTAATAATTATATATAATATTATAGTATGAACAAACGCGCCCTTGACTGTACAGTGCAAACCCATAAATATCTCACTGTCAAAACTCAGTATATTATCATCATTAATATTATCTATGTGAAGTTACACTGTAAATTTCTGATTCATCTTATTAACTTCTATAATATTAGCTATGTGAGAGCTAAATATATTATCTTAAAGAATTGTAAACGAGATAATACAGTGTCGTCCAACCATCTCGAATCTCTATGACTGATTTGCTAGAGAGCTGATCGTGCACTCTTAGCTATTTGCATATTTCGATACCTTGGACAACCTTTATGATATATTTTCCCCAAATGAATATATATAACTAATTATATAAGTTATATAATTTTATTATTAACTTTCAATCCTTATTTATTAACTAATTATTGTGTTAATAAATTTGTTTTCCTTATATATATTAATATATAAATAATTACTTTAACCATCATAATCAATCCCACTATTATTATTATCTAAGCGAAGTATAGTAAAGTAATATTAAAACTTTTTATATGGTGTTATACAATATATCCTTTGATCATTTATATCTTTATACTGCAAATATATTCTTTTACTAACAAAATATATTCATGATTAGTCTCCACGAATATACAACGATAGGATAAATGAATCCGTGAGAATAACGCGTACTATATTAATTTATTATAAAAATATTATTACTTCTGGGTGTTTTTTTTCTGAGATTGTATTATTATTACACAATGTTATTATTAATATTATAAATAATAGATAATTAATCAAAAACGACGATCACAATCCTCTCTCAGTATTTATTATCCACTTTAATTATAGACAGAGCTCCAAACCGGTGTCGAGAAATAACAGTTCCTCGTTGCTCTTCATCTCCATGGATACATTTGAGCTGAGAGTAAACCATAGCAACTTACATCAACGTGATAAATAACTCTATATAATAACACATATGCTAAAATGTGTGGCATATATTCTCTAGTGAGAACTTCAATTATACGCTATCTCTAAATGTGACAAATATATGTGCAAAAACGCTACATATCATAGAGCGAATGGGGTGGTCACCATTAGTAGAATTTTTCGCCATTTTAAAGTTTGAACAACATGCACTTAAAGTCGTATGTCTTCATAAGCATTTGTCAGATACTTACAGATATCTTAATCATTATGCATCGTAATTTCATATAAACACATCCGCATCGATCCGTATACATATCTGAAAGAGCAACATACGAGCAGTAGAGAATTATCTGAATAGAGTTAATTAAAACCAAGGTCCACAGCTTGCTTCTCTACTCTATCTAACAATTAAATATTAAATAATATATATAATATCAAATAAAATAATAATAATGCATAATATTTAACTAAATATTATAATTAAATAATAACAAATAATATAAATAAATATATAAAGAATAATAAAGATTATAAGAAAAAAAACTAATAATAAGACAGAATAGATAAGAGCGAATAAAAATTAATAATAATAAAAAATATTAGAAAATTAAAATAACTACATAAATTAATAATGTATATTTAATAAATACTAAAAAATTAAACAAATTAGAAATAAGTACTAAAAATAAAATAAGATTAAGAAAAAAAATAATATATATATATATATATAAAATATAAAAATAAATAATAATATTTATCACATAAAACTATCTAATATTAATATATATTTAATAAATAAAAAATAAATTAAAAAATTAGAATAATATACTAAAAATATTATATATATATATATATATATATAAGTGAATTGTATAGTGTAGATGTTAATAATAATACCAACATTACCAATACAAAACAGAGATAATAAAATAAAAGAATAAGAGAGCCTAGATAATTTATATAAATATAATAGATAAAATAAACCGAATAGAAGCATTAAATCTTAGCTACCGACAAATAATAGTGTATATAAAATCAGATAAAATAATCAAAACAACAAATGTGAGATATAATAGAGACAAGTCACTATAGACATCAACCTCTCTCTCCTATTAAAATAACCAACGTCACAGAGCACTTAAAATGCCCTCTAGCACAATCTATGCTTTAATATATTAAATGAGATCGTATTTTAAAATAGCTCTGTGATGGTAAAAAACAGTGAGCATGCATAAGATAATTTCTAAGTCAATTATATGGCTTAGCTTGGGCTCAAATATTGTATGACATAATCATCAGGTGGTAGCATAAAACTCTCCATGTATGTGATCACAGCTCACACGGTTCCAGAGTGTCCAGGATGCTGTGAAGAAGGCCGCAACAGTCGACAAGAGAGATTTCCCGATCTTAGTAAAGAGCAGGACACCTCAGATTGTCTCAGCATCACGAGTATTTACTGAATAACGAGAGCGTTCTTGACGCATAGCGAGTATATGCACAAACGATAGACACTACATTGCAGAGGTCACACGAATAGCGTATTAATTTATAACTTTAACCTACAAATGGAATAACGAGAGCACTCGATAGTGATCAGTAGTGTCTTCTTATAGTGCATTTAAAACCATGTTTAACAGAACTCCGGAGAGAAGCCTGTATGAGGAAATACGTATATAAGGATGATCACTAACCTTTAAAATTTCTTTTAAGAGGAATATGACCCTAATGGTTGAACTTATTTTTAAGTACTGATGTGATGATAGAGTAACGTGATTAAAAAAAGTAAGTATGACAATATATAGCGTTAGAGGGTTATATTAAAGTAATTTTGAGATGACATGAGACGACAAGAATGGGTACAAGTAAATAACGGACTTATGCTAATTAAGATCAAATGATTTGAATAACCAATATATAAAAGATGAATACTGTATTCTTTTAGTTCGACTCGAACAGTATTCCAAATAAGTAATTATGAAGCACCTAAAATTCAGTAGTGTATTATTATTATACTTCCCCTTATGTATCTCTATTAGGTAAAATATCTAGTTATGATATATAAATGTCTATATGTGATTTTTACCTATCTTTCCATTGTGATTAATATTCTACTCGCTCGAACCATGCCCGCTTGCGCATACCCGCCTTGCACCATTTCCATGATGCGAATCGGCGCAGTGAACAGTAAGAGTGATTCAAAAAGCTCAAAAAACGCCAGTGTGAATTTATTTGTCTATTCCGAATGGTATGAGTATTATTAATAATAGATGGTTCAGTTTAAAAAAGTTTATCTATTTATTAATGAGTATGTATTGAAGACTCCTGTTAGGTACTTATTATTTATGGTTCAATCCATTGAGGATTATATATTTACTTTCAATTATTAGATAATTTCAAAATCAGGGTTTGCCAACACTGAACAATGTATATCGTTGAGATATTGTATTTGTCTCTCTGGCGTTAGAATGTTAATATATAGCGTCAAGTCCCATATATTGTTTTAGTAATTGTCGAATACTATTCGGATTGAGTTTTGATTTTGGATTCGTTATATAATCACATATTCTTATATATTCCCATGTTAATATATTATTATTTCTTATCCTCAAAAATAATTTCAATTCACTTCGCTTGTATAAATTAATTTATTACGTATCTACAAGTTGAAATTCGCTGTTGTCTAATCTGTAGTTAAGATGTGAATTAGTTTATTTGAGTGAGTTTATTTATGTATGAATCCAGTTTAATTCTTGTAGTGTTAAACTGCTGTATAAGTAACCTCTTACTAGTATTGTTGTCATAACGTTCTTGCAAAGTGATTAGTTTAGATTATATTCCGTATATCAAGACCATTTTTCACACAATACTTCGATAACACAGATATAATTTAACCTAAAGCAATTTTCCCACTGAGAGTGACACAAAGCCAAGTGCATGGCTCTCTGGGACGTGCTGGTCCGTTCCTATATCCAACGCAAAAACCGACATGTTTTAACTACAGATATAATTCCCACCTTATATAGGCCTGATTTGAACTTAACTACAGAGTGGAGAATATTATATGTCATCATAAGATAATTGCAATATGTATTATCATGAATCTTTCGACACGCTCCATTACTTTGTGTTTATTCTTATTATCATTTATATTTTAATTACATATTTCTATCCTATTCAATTTATTCCTGAAGCATGTCGAAGAGTATAATTGAGAGAGACAGATTATATTGCTCTCGACAAACTGTAAGTGCCTAAAAGAGGATAGATGAACAAATTCATTCGATATTATGAGCTATGGAGTATCTACAGAGTATATTTCTCACTAATAAAAATTAGAGATACCCTGTAAATAATTACACAGATAGCATGGATATGAGCCATATATATTACGCAATAGCTCCATCAGAAGGAATGAAAAACGTACTATCACTGAGTATGTATACTGATGATATTAATTGTAAGTATAATAATGTTATGTCTATAATATAACCTTCCTGCTCAGTACAGTATTTATTCATGCAAACTTCCTCCAACCCTTCGTTATAATATAGATAGGGTCTATACTGGAAGTCTCTGAAGGTTCAAATTAATAGATCGTCTATAAGAGTTTATATCTGAAATTTGAGGGTAGATTAGAGTGCCATACCCTATACATTACTAGCATCGTCCTAGAGTACCTTAGGTCAGTTTGAAATATTTAGTAAGTCACGTATAAGTTTATAATTTGATCCTTTTTATTTATATATATTAGGTCTGTTGATTCAAAGCTTACAAAAAGCCTCCCCATGAGATTGTCACATAATATGTCTCAAATCATCCCCGAGTTGATTTTGATAGTATATTTGATGTGTTAGTTTAATTTTAGATATCCTCTATTTATTGCACTATTTTATATTTACAATTGTATAGACAGAGTTAACTATTTTCTGCGCTATTTTAGTTCACGATTGAGTTCATTAATATAGAAAAAACCGCTACACAGAATATATGCCAGTATAAGTGATGTAACGCAAATTGTGTAGATTCATTATGATTCGCTATTTAGTGACGCGATATATAATGTTGATAAACATGTCTGAGGAACAACAGTGCGACTGTTTCCCGAACATCAGAATATGATAAGTACTATAACTAAGCCTGTTAAAAAATGAGCACACTTCTGCGCTTACTTTATGGAGTAGACCATAACTTAATAGAGAACTAGTATTCAAATATCCGTCTTTGACTCTCTAGATGATCTGTTGCGCAACGCAAGTGAGAGACGTGTAAGAGATCTTTAAGGAAAATATTGCTACGCACAAGAGAACACATTTCGAGCATTAAAATATACCGATTCACCTCGCGTTGTCTACTTATAGTGGTTGGAGGGAATAATTACCTCTTTATGTAACTTAGCAGCATATTCCGTAGGGTCCACATATCTGATGTCTCGTTATCTGTAATATAGTGTGCACTGTTACTGTCCTGCATGATCGAAATTATATGCCTAGGTTATGGAACTGACTTATATTTTTAATGAGTGTGTTCTTATTGTTATTTATAATGTATTTAACTATTAGATTGTGCCATAGATTCTACCATTAATGTAGTTATGTACACTATTGTCGTCAAGTATATGCTAGTATTTGGCTATAACTTGTAAGGCGTAACATCACATCGAGAAAACACTAACACTCCATGCGTGAGGAAACTGATCATACTGTGACATATACAAGTCCGCCAAGTAAATACTGTTTTGTAGCTAACTCATATTGGAGCAACAGTATGATTCTCATTATCACCAATTCAAATGATCAACGAGCCCCTTCACAGACAACATGACCCACAAATGACGAACCGCAATTGACATGACGTGATCTACTAATCTAGTCAAGTATGCATGGCATGAGCTTAGCGATATGGTTTATGCACCAGCCATTTATCTATATATAGTGATCCACGTTCTCTTGGAGTTATTGAAATAAACCCTAAAGCCTAGAGAGCGCTAATCGATCATTATTCAACGAAGATGTTCCGATTCTAGGTGAGATTATATTTTGAAGTATGTTGATTTCATCAATAGAATCTGCTTAATCTTGCGCGCCTGAGTATCACACACTGTCTCTCAGAACGAGTACCACTGTTAAGCGATGTTCAGGAAAAATTTCTAGCTATGTATTGAATGTGGGCGTACCCGCATCGTGGAAAGGTGCGCGCATCTCTTAAGAATCTATACAGAGTATTGAGTCGTCATGCTGTCACTGTATGCCGTAGAATCACCAAGTGAAAATATAGTGAACGAAAGATCAAGTGTACTGTAGCGACACTATACACCTCTACAGAAGTTTCCTAAGTCAACTTAGTGATAGTATGAACAGTTATATCTCTCTCGCCTACTAGGCGAATCTAAGTCTGTAGTAGATTGTTGCATTCCTCAATAGAGAGGTGTTCAATAATAGCATTGCGTTAATAGCTTATTCAAGTGCACTGATCTCTAAAGTCGAGACATCGCATTACATACGACCTTTAACAAGAGCATGTACTCGCGAAAGTAATTCTCACCTGCAGATGCGAATTTTGCGTCAAGAAAGTCTCCGTATGATCGAGGTACAATATGGAATTCAATTGGGCTCTGAGGCTAAGTGGCGCGAGTATTCTGTGATGAGCACCACATGTGAACATCTCCACATCTCTCAATCATTGTCACATGTGAGGCGGAAAACCTTTTAGATGCTTTTTGACTAGCAGCGATAAGAACTTTACCTCTGTGGCGGATCACTGTGCGAACCAGAGACGGTGAGAAGTCATAGTCTATGAAATCGTCTCTACGTGGATCTTGTCGGACGAATCATGATGCCCAATGGTGACTTCCGATGCTTTCACACAAGCACAGTCTCAGAGTGTGATCGAACCAATCTTTCTGCAACTATTGAAGTTCTATTCTGATCCGTTGACGATCATTTATATGCCTAGCACAGGATAGATGCCGTGATTAACCTATCACAAATCGTATGATTACTATTATGAGTTAATGTGGCTATCTTGTCGCTAAACAAGAGAACTCTTGCTTAATTGAGCTTGATGCGGCCCCATCTTTTCATCACAGAGAGAAACCTTGATACTATAGTGAATAAGTGCGAATGAGGACACTCATACATTTTATTTGACACTCGCCTGAGTCCTTGATGAAGGTGGAGTTATCTCGAAGATATTTTATACACACTGAAACTGAAACCCAAAAACGTCTATTTCTTACCTTAGCTGCAATCGCACAGTGAATAGTCCTACTACTGTTATACGGAATTGTGCGGTGTGTGGGAGTGAGTGCATGTTGCCGTTTTTCGATGGTTTTCGATAGACAGTTCACCAAAAGTTTAAATATCGAGCTAAGCTATATAGGCTTAATCGCGATGGGATTAACAAGATATATCGCACATTCGTGAGTGGTATCACAGTTATAGGTAAGGAGTAACTCGCCGACTAACTGATGCCGTTCAGAGTATGGATCTACACGGATCAGAATGATGATGCATCAGAGATCCATGCTCCAATTAGCCCCGAAAGTATTATTGTTCTATCCTCATTGTGAGGGATAAAATGTTCGATTATTACGGGGAGAGTTTGGAGGGACTACTGATCTAGAGCCGTTATTATTAAATGTGGGAGGATTTGGCGGTTTAGCTACCACGTTTGCGAAAGTCAGTATTTTATAAGATTGTTGTGGCATATTATAATGCTCAATTTGTGTAGAAGGAAAATATTGCACTGGCTGTTGAGGATATGAGTAAGTCGGATATCCCTGAGGCACATCCCACCATATTATATGCTTGACGATCACTAATACTTAACATCGAGCAGTACTATGAAAGTGATTATATCTTTTGCTCGACTCAGTTTTCGTACTAAATATAAGGTCTGTGCATGGGAAAGATTATCTAAGATATGCAATTCACTCGGAATAAGATCATACAGGAGTTGTTTATTACCATAATGGAAGTGCCGATGTCAGTCTTGCTGTATTCTGAATGAAACAATGAGCTGTCTCTCTAAAATATACTAAGTGAGTAACAGGTACTAATAGAAACAGGAAGTTCTTCTAACTGTGTTCCGTGCAATAAATTAGATACACTAATGTTCTAGTCAGATCTTCACAGTGCAGCCGCTCCATCCTCAAGATAGCATATTTGTGAACACAATAAGAAAGAGAGTAGGACGCTTATCCCTTGTCTTAAAATTGTTTCGGATCATACTATTTTTTAGGAGAGAATTCTCCCTCAGAATGAATATCTAGTATACTTAATATGCGTCGCGTAGAGACGCGAATTCTCTTCCAAGAGATCTTTTTCACCAAGCACTATGCCCCCAAGCAGCTCAATCTCTCACATGACATATTCTATCAGTTCACCCATCTCAAGCCCTAGATCCAGACACATCGTAGTAGCCGATTTACACAGAGAGAGAGCGTGAGCAACAAGGTGAGCGATGTGTCCTTCCAGTGATTATAAATAAAAGAGATATGAGAGGAAAGAATCAGGGTTCCTTGAGAGTAAACTAGTGCTAGCAGGACTCCATCTAGTTATAGGTAGTACACACATATGATATAATTGTTGAGATTGTACCTATTCTCGATAAATACTTATCTCTCATGTGTGAGAAAAACCATTTAAATATCAAGATATGCTGTCTTAAAGAAAATATCACAACTCTAACGCACTCAATTATGAGTACTCTAATGGTTTTCTTGTAGTTAAATGATTTTCATTAGCACATACAAGCCTTTCTATTTACCTTTATGTCTATCATAATCCAGGAATATGACCCCATATTGTATTCCCCTCATGACATCACTCTCTTCTTTTAAGACCGTGAGCGCATAAACATGTAGATATCGTCCTATATTGCCATTCAAAGCTATGTTAAGAAATGCCGCGAAAAGGCTGATCTCCCCCGCAGACTCATACTAGTAACCACCATTCTATCACCTATATATATTCCCTAGAGTATTGTATGAGTCGCCGATGACGGCACAATCGCTGAATTCCTCAAGCCTATATCACAACATTCATCGGTTAGGGAAATGAGCCCATAATCAATACATGGTGTAATATTAGATAAGTAGTCACGAATGTGTCTTATATAGAGCGCCAATATTCGCTACAGCCTACAAAATTTCCTTGATAGAATCGGTCGTCTGCCGAGACAGTTTCTTGGTCGCAATCTTATGGATGGATATTAACGACTCACATATGCATGGTTATGAGTTTACTTGTCGCCAGAGCAGATCCCAGATTAGAGAGAGAATATATGTCTCACACTATGACAGAACTGAAGATAGTAGAGCTGCCCCTTCTTGGTCCTCTTGTTCAAATATCGTGCAATCTACGTGTCGCGAGTAGAGCGAGAGCGCGTGTGTGAATTGAAGGTATCTACTCAAAGTTTTCTAATTTGCGGATCCTCGATATCGATAGTTGTTTCCTTCGTTTTCTATATTCCTTATCCCCAAGTTCACCATGTAGGTTTATAGTCAGACTAATAAAGATATTTTTCGATTACTGTAATACCATGAGGATACACTGATGAACGATCCATCCGATGTTAGATGTCTATCAGATGAGCACTGATAACATCCATCTTAAGAGATATCACCTATATGTGATATTTTATCAAAATCTGTTGAGGATTCGATAGGTATATTACGTATTAGAACAATCGTTTCATGTGTCCATTAGTTCATTCGTTATTATGTGGAGAGATGTCAGCGCGCGAAGCATGAAATAATATATTGCGCGTTTTCATCCCATTGACCCATTTCAAAGGTTTCTGTGGGACCTCGTTAGAGCGTCCATCGTAATACTTCGTGTCGCCAATTGTCGTACTTTCAGCGTATGATAGTAGATGTGCCGTAAACATACGTAAGTGAGACAGATTATAAAACGATATAGCTAGTTAGCCATGGAACTTAGTAAACAAAATAAGTTACACTGCTTTTAAATACTTATCTTTTCAATAAGCTAAAGTAGAATATTTTTATTAAAACTGCGGACAGGAAACGATATTACATGCCACAACACAACTCCATTATATAAATCGAGATCAGAATCACATCACAACTGTAGCCATAAGAAGAAGAGAAGGTTGAGAGGACCGAAACGGATATGATTTGATCGGTCGGTTATTGTGTTTACGATAGACTCCAGCCATAGTATTCTACAGATGCTATAATAAGATAATTAAAACAGTGGAATACTTTCGGCATAAGATTAAGACTCAAACACACAAAATAAATTGCAGTCATAAGACTTCACCTCGTTCTTAAACCAGTTAACCGTTTCCCCACTAGCAATCTTGGTCTTTTAATTAAATCTATAAATGCTCTGGAAAAACAGGAGAGGAAAGTTGGATGCTGTGCAACGAGATGAACTCAGACAAAACAAATGATTCAAAGGCTCACAGGTTCCATGCAGTGCAATATGAAAAAAAGTATAAGCAAGTTTTTTAATTAAATAATAGCAAAGTTTGGTAAGCAAATAAAGATAAATAAAGTTGGTTATTACCTAAGATATATTTATTATCAGTAGTAGATCTTTTTAAACCTTTTTAACAAACTCAAGGAGAGGACCTTTATGATAAGGTATGTTAAATTATTTACTTTTTAAGTAATTAAATGTTTTAAACTAGTTGTAGGTATAAAGGTAAGTACAAGTAATTAAAGACAGACACAAGAAGGAGATGACATTTTAAATAGTTCAAGATATGTTGCAAAGGTAATTAAGTAAAAATGTAGATTTTAGTATGTATGAGTGATGAAAAATAGATATGAGGATGTTAGAGGTTAGTATAAATCTATCATGAAAGTCAGATTAAGTTGAAGCAAGTAATGTTCAATGGTTTGGATTTTGGTGTCCCGCAATAAAGGATGTATGAAGAGTAGTCGGTTTAAATTTATCTATAACAAACCGAATGTTCTCACACTAGATTATGTACCCAGTTAATATTTGACCCAGGCAAATTATTATTAAAAGTCGAGTATTAATCTATATAAATTAGGTATCACGATTTTATATACCTCATGATAATTACACACTTATGTCTCTAAAATTAATATGTGGAGAGTCTGGAAATTCCCCTCTAAGGCTTATAAGCGGATTGAATTGCGATCATTCAATATAGTGGAGTTCATACTATAGATAGAAAAGAAAATCGCTAATCCAGAGACCAATCGATTCCATCTCAACCACCAAGACTTATATTATCGATAGAGAACAAATTATAAATTCCGTACTCCTCGAACTTTACGTCTCACACCTATTTTCTGTCCCGCGTAATATGATGGTAATATGAAGATAAATCTAGAATGCCAATAGACTATCAGATTATTGAGCAAATTGTGAAACTATCATAAATATAATATTTCCTGGTATATCTGAAAGTTACCTTTCCGATTGATTACGCAATCGCTAAAAGGTACCACACTCAAAGACTAAATCAGAGTACAATAGTGAAGGCAAATTGCTATAACATCTCAAACTGAATAAATGATCTTCACTAATACAATCTTTCTTTTGGAGATGTGAGCACATAAAAATAAATATAGAGCCAATCAATTGAGAAAATTATAATCTAGAGTACTGACTAAAAATTGCGTCTGATAGACAAGATCTTCACGCTATAAGGCCCAAAGTCACAAGAGTTTATATACACATGATACATATTATGACGCTTTCTCGCATTCCCGAGCTATCGCAGTCTTGTGGAAAACACACAAGGAAAGAGATATTCTGTGATGTTTTTACCTATTAACGTCCAACTATCGGCTTAAATATTAGCTATATAGCATACGCACGTTGCAGCAGCAACCCGAGAGTTGTGCAAAGAACGTGTAAATTTATACACACGATCTCACCAATGAATTGACTCTCACTTAGAGCACACATAATAAGAGTTGCGCACAACTAGTTAATTGTATCGAAGTAGAGACTTACGAGATATAGTTGTACGAGTAGAGCGGCAAAATATGACTCCCCACAAAATGAAACAAAAACGGTCAGGTATAACACTACACCTTCTATTCATTCTGAAAAGTAATTTCAACGGAGTCATGTTACGGGTCTCATTATAATAGAGTATGCTTGAGAACTATAATGTTCTAGGACGCTCCTTATTTTAAGAGAAAACACTATAGTGAGGCAGATATACTTATAGTGAAAGAACTGCAGTGCGAACAAGGATGATTCTAGTGGTTATGATGAGGGATATGAGAGCTGATGCAAGAATAGACTGAAATAGGTGAGTTGTGTCATAAAAGATCGAATATACTCAAAGAAGAGTCAAATACAAGTCATTACAAATTTATACTCTATCGATAATAGATCAAGATAGACCATATATAAATTATCCTTCATAGTAGGTAATAGCATATGGTAACGCTAGTGAGGAACCAGGTGGGTAATTAGATGCGAAGATAAAAATTTATAAGAAGAATAGCATGACCATCTTATGATATATAAAGAAATAGCATACATCTAGACAATAGTGGTTAGTATAAATTATTGGAATGTTGTTATTGTCCACAAGGAAAGTTGTTGAGTAATGTACTTGATTGCTAACATTTAAGAAAGGTTGATTAAGGGATATTATTGAGATGAGGATTGGGTATATATCATATTTAAATATATTTATATATAAGCCAAATTGGCTGGTTTTAGTTATTACCTGTATATTATTAATGTTATATCTTGCTAATGTATGTACCATAACTTAGTTATAATACATGTGGATGGTTTGGGTATGGTTTGGTAATTTACTAATATATACATTTTATTTTTTATGGACTAAGTATTATGTAAGTTATATAATTTAGTTTACATGAATTTATTAGAATCATAGCCCATATAGTATCGTTTTGTGTTATTGTTTCTTTATGCCGCATGTTTGGTTAGGCGGTGTGACGTGGGAACATACTTTTCTCGAATTATTATTGACTCTCATGAGTATAATGTATCGTTAACTCATCCGTACTATTTTCTTATGTTCTTATGTGCGATAAACTTGTGTTCACGCGTATTATGTGTTATAAATACAAACAGTTTTCTGAGTATGAAAAAATACCGTGACGTCTTGCATTTAGTGTATTGTGATGTACAAATTCAGAAATGAATTGCTGAAGCTGTATAATATATGATATATGCCAAATATGAATGATGAGATAATTGCTAAACATTTACCTAAATAAAAAATACATATGAACTTATACTTCTGCATATATATATATGTGTGAGAAAAAGAAATGGTTTATTCCACAACGAAGATGTCGGTGATAAATATACAAATCTACTGTTATATGCCTTCTATTAAGTCCAGAATGACCTAAAGAGGCTTATTAATTATATACGGCCAGCGATCAAATCAGGTGCAATAATAAAGCTTAAGTGTGCTGAGTATTTGTACTAAGCATCGCGTATAGCCTTGGATCTGATAGAGGTAGAGTGCAAATAATTATTGCGCGAGTCTTATCAGTTATATGAAATATATAGTCTTCTTTGATAGAGTAATATATAAAAGCAGCCGATAAGAGTGAGTTCAATTATAAATCAATAATGAAGAGCAAATAAAAATTAAATAATAATTAATATATAAATAATAAATATATAATATATATATACATAAATAATAATAATAATAATATAATAAATAATAATTATAAATAATTAAAATTAAATAATAATAAAATATAATTAATTAATAATTAAACAAAACAATAATTGTGATGACAAGTTAACTAAAACAAAAATTAGCTAAGATTAATAATATAATATAAAATTAAAAATAATAATAATAATAAATAATAATAAATAATAATTATATAATTAAATATATTAATAAAAATAATAATAATTAATTATATTAAATAAATTAATATTACTTAAATAAAAAAATAAATAAATAAATATAATAAATAAATAATAATAAATAATTAAAATTATATAAATAAATATAATATAATAATAATAATATATATAATATAATAAATAAGATAATAATAATAATAATAATAATAATTAATAATAATAATAAAATAATAAATTAATTAATAATATATCCCTTTTATTTGAATAATATTTCGATGATTATTACCGAAGATTAAAGTATATAATCATTAATATCTAGTATTCAGAAAAAACTTATTATTATATCAATATAATTCCTCATATTATTAATATACACATTACCTTAACAACACATAAATTAAGAATCCTAGATAGTACTATATTACCATCACTTATCGATCTACACTGATTTCACATCCAACAACAAAATCAACACGAAGCGAATCTATTCTATCGAGGATAAGTATATAACGTTTGTGCATCCTTCCCTTAAAAACACCAATACACACACAGATTACCCTGCTGTGAACACAGCGCGTTAACAATGATGCTAAGTTGATATATATATATATAAAAAATATGTTTTGTACCTCTGCAATGATAGGTATCTATTAGTTGAGCATGACACAACGTCATGAGTCAACTCTCTATTCAGAATCAGTATTACTATGATAAGCATATACGTGAATCAGTGAGTTATACTTCAAGAACAGTGAGGAAATATCAATATGTACTATATTCACCAGCCTTCTCCTAGGTACATACCATAGAGAACCTAACTGCACTCACAGGAGATTTAAGTCAAACCAACCTGAGTTTGAATAATATATATTGCCCAAGCTAACCATCAATTAGACTTACTGACATATTAGAGTCACTATACATAATATACATATTAAATCACCCTCATTAAATAAAAGATTAATGGACCCTTTTAAAGCTACTAGATTAATTTAATTAGTAGAGAATATATATAAATTTTATAACCCTATAAAATTATTTTATATTGATTTATTTGATTTATATATATAACATCTTTTTCGTACAAAGTTTCAATGTTTTTGTATTTATTTACTATTATAAAAATATTGTACTATTTTATTTTTTATTTTTTTAAATTATTAGGTATAAATGATTTATAGATATATATATAAATTATTTTTATTATTATTTATATTATATACCGATTATTATATTATTATTATTATTAAATTTATTATTATATTATTATTAACTATTATTCTTATTTATTATTATATTATTAAGATTATTATATTTATATTATTAAATTTTTAAAGTCTCTATTATTGTTATTATTTAATTATATTTTTATCATATTTATATTTATATTAATAATTATTATACAATTATTTATTATATTTATATATTTTATTATTCTTTTCATATTGTTAATTAGTTATTCTATGTGTAATTTATTTATGCAGGTAAGTAGTCATATGTAATTGTATTTATTTTATTATTATTATTATTATTAGTATTATTTTTAATTAAATTATAATTTATTTAGTTAAATTGAAATAACGATTATGAAATTTTTTGCCGATGACGATTTATTATATCTAAATTTGCCTTTTTTTAAAAAGTTTCTGGCATGTTATTCCTTGAAATCCAATACTCTCAGTTGAAATTTATTAAAATATTATTTTCTTTTCTCTCTAGTATACTCTGTTCTAACTAATCTATTAAAATCAATTAATTATTTGCTCAATTTAAAGAAATATTATATTTACACTCTGCTACAAAATAATATTTATACTTTATAATTCAAGACATTTTTCAACTACTAACAGATAATTTATTAAACAACCAATTACCTAACTAACATTAGTATTAACATGTTAACTACAATAGCTTACTTTAGCCTGATTTGACTTTTCATACATATTGTATCATACATTATATTATATATAAAGTGAATAGTATTTTATGAAATTTAGAATAACCTTTTACTTGTATATATAATGTTATATTATTATATTATTATATTTTATTACATATTTTATCATTCAAATATGAGAAAGAAAAGCTATTTTCTCAAAACGTTGATTCTAATAAAGGAAATAAAAAAATATCTACTGGTATTAGATTCTATATTATTATTAAATATATATATATATATATATATTATATATATAATATATATATATATATATATATATATAAAATATATACTATATATTATAATTAATATATATATATATATATACTATATATATATATATAATTATATATATATATATTAATATATATATATATATATATAAGGCTGTCGACAGGAGGGTCAGGGGCTCATACCTCCCGAAAATTATAATTATAAGCCATCAAAACTTTTTGATTCCTAAATTAACTAATTAAATTATATAATAAATAATAATAATAATAAATAATAATATAACAATGATAATAATATAAAAATTAAATAATAATAGTTAATCAATAAAAATGAAAAATATTATATTTAATTATAATAGGATAGATTATTGAGGAGACATATTGTGGTCCGTAACGATTTCTGAGGAGATGTCAAATCTATGTCGTGCTCTTCCCTCCATACCTCCAAAAGAAGTGTGTGTTAAACAGACATGTATCTTTAACATAGTGTAAGGTGTTATCTCCAGTTTGCAGATATTATAGACAAATTGGGCTACCTCAGTGTAAGGAAATAAATTAGATTATGATATATAAATAGCTTTAATAAAAAAATATTATAAGGAGGGAGCTGTTAATCGTTGATGGGATGAGCTAAGGTTCATTCCTTCTTCAGCTAAATTTTCTTTCCTACATTCATTCATTCAAAACCAAATCTTTCTTTCCTCATAATCCATAATTTCGATCGTGCTTTCTCTGGCCATTCAACTAGAGACAGTGCCTATCGGGGTGTGGAAAAATTCTCGTTACTCTTACCTTATCACATCTCGTATAATTATCATTTCAGACTAGAAAATCGTTGAGTAAAGATATAAACTCCTTATACAGACGAGCAAGCGGGCTTATTATTTATCAAAATAGAAAGTTGAGTATCAGCTAATCATCCTTGGTACTCCGACTGACAAATCTTTCAATCTCTTAACTGTTTTTCTTTAAAATCTGCCTTATCTCTTATGAGATCCTGTACCTGATCGTTATATATATATAGGCTAATCTATGAAAAGGCTAATCTCTTCGGCCACCTCGCTCATAACTTAATATTCTATAGCTTCAAAATTACTAGTGATCTATATTTCTCCCTCTATATGTTAGTTGCATTGCTCCACCAAGCCCGTCAACAGCTACCTTATATTTTATCTCCTCAAAAAATAGCGACATTGGCCACTATCGTCTCCTTCTAACATCTCACAAGACCCTCGACGCTTATATCGTCGATGCTTATATACAGCCGACCTCTACGTATGCAAGAGCTGAGTATAACAAAGCAAGGATCTTCAAATCACTTCTTGTCAGATATACAATCTGTAGAAAATATCCTATCTGATACCGATAATCGGCCAGCGGCCATTCCTCTTGTTGAAGATTATTTTAAACATCAGGCTGAAGGAGAAATTGTTCCTCAAGACTATTCTTTAAAAGCTACACCTATTCTACATCCTATCCAAATAAGGATTTTATGATATCCATATCTCTCTTCTTAGTCAGATCTTACGGCGCGAGTGATAAACACTGCCATGTGGATAGACTCGTAGTCCATAGTCCTAAGCAATATCGATTCGCGAGCTAGATACGCGCATTGCGTCATCTCGCTCGCCACCAGTCCCCTCCTTTGTGGCGATTTCTGCCTCTCTATTTTGTGGTCTGCGTTTATGACGTATCCTATACTTATTCTTTTCAAATCGCTCAATCTGCGAGCTGTTGGATTTGCTGCGCAGACTTACATTCACTCTCTCTCTACGTGTTCGGGTAGACAACTCACTTATTCAGTGTTCCTATGCAGTGAGTGTTCTGTATTCTATATGATCATCTTATACCTTTGCCGGTGAATTACCGTCACTCATTCATTAAATTGTAGGTGATTTCACGTATCCGTGCCACTCTAACTTTCTATCCACTCTTATTCACGGAAAGACTCGACCGCTTTCATTCTTTAAACTTTCATATCAATCTCCTCCTCACTTTTAATCTTCTAGGAACCCATCTCGGATCTTAAGGTCTACTTCCTCATAGTTCTTATCTCTCTCAGCTAAGAATGGATATATTAACAATATATCGCTGTGTGATAATTTCTAAGACACTGTCCAGAAACCCTATATTCTACAAAGGCTCCTGGTCTCCTATTATAATACAGACATGTGCTCACACGATCCTGATCTTTGTACGTGTCATTCTGTTCATCATGTTTACTAATCCTTATATAGATCGTTAGCCATAACACGTATGTACAATAATCACGATATTTCTTCGGTAAACACTCAACATATTCTCTCACGACCACAATACTCAAAATACACGGGCTGCGCCGGCTCTCGAATAGTAAGAGGCTCTTGCGATAGTTTACGTGTTGTTTCTAAGACCTGCTCGGTGAGAGCTTATAATCCTACGCTGAGTGTAGTCAGCTCCATAGTACAGCTAGACGCTATCTATCTATCTCTTATATCGCATCGTGATGGTTCAAGTATACTCTATATCTGCGTGTGAGATGCGCTGTCTTAGATAGTTGTCCTCCCTGTCCTTTTGTACAAGTGTGTAAGTCAAGTCAATACATACGCGCGATACGCAAGAAGGAACATTTCATCATGAAAGTCTCTCGAACTGAAATGCTCTCCTTTCCAGAATGATCGACTGAACCACTGCGTAATGCATAGTGAGCAGGAGGCTGTACGATCGTCTGGTATGGCAGTTTTATAAAGCACACGTACAGTGAGCTCATGGCGATATGATTACTTGTACCGCACACAGCGAAGAATCGGAGGAGAGATCGTCCTAAGGACAAACGTACAGACAACGTCTACTCAGAGAGACGATAAACGAGCGCCACCTTCGTCCATCCGAACCATACAATAGAGCTGAACTCCAAGACAGAGCGAAGTCTCATAGCGTAGCTTAGGTATGATCTGCACATGCACGAAGTATATGTGCTTGGATCTACAATATCAGACATCCGCAGACTAGAGCTACACTATGTCTGCATTTAGCATTCCTATCTGAGTGACAGCGCGCACACTGCTCCGTCTGCTGGCAGTTACTACATGCGATCTAGAGTGTCTAGATTACTATGGTTTTCTCATCCATTGAAAATGTTTTACTTGTAGCATGACAGCCTAAGAGATATCGAGCGATGCGTGTAAGCGTCTATATGAGCCAGGATGATTCTGCTCTATCTAGACACAAGAGTGAAAAGCTTATATATGAGCATGAAAATCTTTACATAGCACAGCTCACTCGACGATAGATATAGTAAGTGAGCGAGTTTTACTATACTTCTCATAGGATAAAAGACCAGATATGAGTTATAGCACAAAATCTGTAGTAAGACACACAATCAACAGAAATACTGCAATGTTATGGACTAGCAGTATTTTGACCCAACCTTGCAACCACACACAGTAGACAAAGCTCGGCCTCCACCCAGACTATAATATCACCAAATTACCATGAACCCTATCTCATGAGAGACACTTAATCATATATCAGTTTAACAAATATCCAGAAAACGATACTTGTTTTTAGCTTTTAAGTCAACCACTGCTTGACTAATTCATATTTAATCTCTACCAGGCAAAATTTTGACCTTTTATTTAATATCTATTAAATTAATTTCACACGTCTGTGATTATCATTGTACTCAGCTACACACAAATAAATCTAACATGAAGCTCCACATAGCATACCAGCAAGTCAATAATACTCATCGATAGAGAATGCTAAATAGTGCTTCTATTATCTCCCGCGTCTCTCTTGTCGGACAAGCTAGACATACAAATACCGAGATTCTATCATACCTTACACCACTTTTAATATTCATCGCTGTTCTGAATGCATCGTCTTGTATCTTTTTCCGACGAAAAATGCAAGAGCGTTCTCAACATTCATATATTAATACTAATCACATATCATCCTCACGCTCTCATACTATTCTCCGAAACTAATATCCTAATGATATATTAGCATATAAATATAACAAATGTAACTATTCATTACATATTATATGATCTAGTATCAAGTCGTGAGTGATCCTATGATTTGCTGATACTATCATCCGTCAGTCCATATCACGAGGGCCAATATATACTCAAATAACAATTCTTAATACATACATTAAGCTCACTGAGAGAGAGTATAAATAATACTAGCAGGCCTAATAACACAAATACCAATATCCAGCCTGTTCACTACTGAAGATATCTGACAACTCACGTAACACACACTCGTATCTCAGAGAATTATACTGTCAAGAATACACGCAAAAATAAAACAAAATATATATGAACCAATACATGAATAATATATCAAGTGAAAGAATAGAATGAACTAGGAATAAAAATAGACATATAGTACTATCTAACTATATATAGACGTGTGAGAAGTAATTAAATATGATAATAGATGGTTATTTACACTAGTTATCGATCGTGGTAGTGCCTTACCACTTGACCAGATGTATATATATTATCTGAGAACATATATCTAGAGATAGTTATAAAGGATTTAAGACTCTCAATATATAGTTATAGCTAACTGGAATGTCTATAATACATACTATTTATGAAAGTCTTATAAACTATAGAGACGTTCAGTATGTAATTAGCCAAAATATTTATAAGTTTTAATATTCGGCAATAAACGTAATTCCCTCATTATAATAATTTGAATAAGAATAAATTTAGAAATCAAAGACAGATAATAAAATATATTAAATATTATTTACATATTTTAATTTACATGCTCTATTGAATACATCGAGATAAATAAGAACTATATGATAGACCTGTTAAATATAACTGATAGTATTTAATAATATAAAATTATATTGAATTTAAGTATTAAATTAAATATATGCAATAATCTCAATGGAAAGCACTTATATATAATCAATAAATATATTAAAATAATATATATGGGAATATCTGTGTTATACACTCCGCGATCAATATATAGAAATGAAGAGTATACAAATATATATTTAGAGGTATATGAATAGAGAAAGAATAGAGAGTAGTATGGTGAATAGATTATATATTATAGTAAGATAATTAATAGATTAGAGAAGGACCATATTTATAAGACCTCATTTTATTGGTATTTTATCTCAATATATAATATATAGACGACTTCGGTACACTTATAACTCTTATGTGCTTCCATACACCTGTCTAACGACCTGAGCTCGGAATCCGTCGGTCCGAACATCTAATTATAATCTTAGGAGTGATACACTAGTGTTACTTACACAAAATATCGCATAAGATATATAATAATATACAGTGTATCGCTACATGGCGTACATTTCCTAGCCCGCACACACCCAATGTGTAATATACACAAAGTACTGAGCGAGTCTACTAGATCATATCTCTGTAGAAGATCTACCTCCTCAATGCAGAGAAATTTTGTAAGTATGACTTCTACTTTACCACTACGATATATAAGCTAACGCAAGCTAGTGAGAATGAGTCTTCCAAGGACCATCCACACACTATTCATAGCCATATCTCCACCACCTAACTGTGAGATTGATTATTAATCACATACCTGTCACAAAAAAATACATAATACTCTGAGAAACTCAGAATATACAGATGACTATATATATAATTTATATCCTAGAATAGTCGAGATCATTCAGAGAAGTATAAAATCATGCTGTTAGACTATATACCTAATATTAAATAAACGTCTCGTAGAACGCAAAACTCATAATCAACTAGCGTTTAAATATTTATACTATATTCATCTACGAGCACACTAGCATCTTGGAATTTATATGAGAGAGACACCAGATACATATCGAGAGAGTGATTATATGTATCATTTTGCCTAACCGTCCATAGGTGTGCAGTCTTACAAACTGCCTATGCGCACAGAATACATCAATATATATTAGGTATGACGTTACCGCTCTACGATAATCTCACTCATCTGATAAAGCGATGTTTAGTTACTAGTGTATATCTGTAAATATGTATTATAATTTAACAATCATCCACTAGCGTGCTATATAATTATCGCGTCAACATAAATCTATATTCACTCAGAGCTATATAACGGAAATCTGCGAGAGAGTATTATCACATTTAACTATCATATATAAGTACTATATAATAATATATGTATATATAGATACATCAATTGAATACATGTATATCAAGTCTGTACAAGAAAAAAGTGTTGCATCTCACAAAATAAATAAATACTCCTATATAATAAGGTCCGATCTGTGTAATTTATGAAATTGAGAGTGAAAATCGGCAACACATGCAGGTATTTATTTAACGTATTCTGTACTGAATTATATTTTATAATTAAGTTATACTTTTATAATATCATCCGTGTATGTTGAGCATGGTTTCCAATTAACTGTAAAAATAAATGTAAACTGAATGAATAAAATTATATATAGAATTATACACTAACTGATAGTCACTAAAATCATAGATACCCTATAAAAATTATAATAATAATATATAATATATGAAATAATTATAATCGTAATAATAAGACGAATTTTAAAACTATAGTATAATATAGGTAATCGCTGAGAGATCAACCCCTACAATTGTGCGTCCTAGAGCTTATCACCCCGCCTACTAGGTCGGGCTGATACTCGGCGTTTATTCAAAAATCATTAATAAAAATTAAACTTATATATATATAGTTATTAATATTATTATAAGTAATTTAATACATGTTTATATTATATTATTTGAGTTATACTTATGCCCAGAAGTAGATTAGGTCGCAGAATGACACACACATACAATCAATACATTTCCATATATATTGTGACAAACTATCACATATACAATGATAAGAATACGTGATGTGTCGAAGCCCATGTCTAATAATACTAGCCAAAAATGAGATAAGATGAATCCAAGTCACCCAGACACACACGTGACTCTATTGAATTAAAAAATATCTCATATGGCCGCTATTAATGTAATGTAATAATATTATCTAGCATGTGCGAGAAGATTATCAAATTCATATATTCAATAAATTCTATAAAATTATTGTATTCATAATATTAATAATCACTAATATATATATATGCTAATATAAGATTGTAAAAAATAAAAAATATTGCCGATTGAACGAAGACGATTATAAACTTTAAATGACAATCACTAATTTATATAATATATAAATATTATATATAATATATATAAAATTATATATATAATATTAATATAATATAATATAAATATATATATATATTATATATATATATATATATATATTATATTTATAATATATAAATATTATATAATTATAATATATATATATTAAATATATATTATATATATATATAATATATAATCTCTGTTTTTGGTGAGTTGAGTATTTAATATATAATACGATACAGAAATCACAGATAACCAGTTACAATAATATTAGTTTAAATCCGCTATAACGTAAGGTTACCCAGTATATCTCCATAAAACCCTTATCTCTTCTCAATTTATCTTTTGTAAAGATGAATATTCAATTCTTAATATTAAAGTTAAATATATTTATCAAATTAAATAAAACAAGAAGGTATCAGAACCAATTATCCTGCTGAAGTTAATACTAAGTTATCTATGAGATAAGAAAGAGATTATACTCCATGTAGGATATTGTGATAGATAAATTATAGAGAAATTTCTCCAATTAGATGAAGCCACCTCAAATGAAAGTTTTATTTTAAAAACGTTACAATGTACGAGTCATTAGTACAGAAATATACATCTGTCAGACTCTCTCTCATTTTATTGTCTAAGCGATTACTAATATATACTAATTCCTCGATAATTTCTTATATCGTTATACATATATAGGAAAAGTAATATTTCGTTCGTGTAGTTAGATAGACAATCGTGAGGACTAAGATAAATGTTTATTTATATATACTCATACTATATCACCATATAGACCAACTTAGAATATCAAGCATCCCTTTCACAAAATCTTACTATCATTCTCAAGATAGTTTTGTGTAATAAATTCTATACATCAAAGTGATTATAATGAATTCAGTAGTAGGCTGCTTCAATGTGACCTATAAATATTACATCACTAAGTTGTCATTGTCTTACAGGATAGAAAAGAAATCTATATTAACTCTCTAGAATTTATTTATGTCATAGATAATGAGCTAAATAGATATTAATTAATATATTATACTAACCTTTTTATTTATTTATCATTGATTTATAGTTTGGGTAATAACTAATATATTAATAACATATTATTTAAATCATTATTTAGTTCTATAGCTTATTCTGATAAATCATCTTAATAGTGATATAAATAATAAGATAGTTATATTTTCATACATCCCATCAGTCGGTTTAAATGCATGTGTATTGAGTGACATATGTATTTTCCATTTTTATGGTATAAAGTATTATCATATATGTGAGATATTTATGTATAGAAAGTACATGCTCTTAATATCATGTACTACACAAGCATCACCTAATTATGAAAGGTATGATAGTTATATAATAAAGAAGATACATCCAGCTCATAGTTTACTATATGATATAATTTAATTATACATATATAGAGATAGCTTTAGTTATAATAAGAGAAACCAATACTATTATAAATAGGTTAGTTGCTATGAATATATTCTAAGTGACCTAGGTAAAAGTAACTATTTTAATATAACTAATATTACAATTATATTAATTATTGTGATATTAAGCTAATATAAGTGATTTATTGAGATAGAAAATAAAATTAGAAGTCTTAATATAACAGTCTAGTATAATAAATATAGTGTGGAACCTCATAAGGATTATTATAAGGTTCCAGTGTCTAAGAATAACTAATTAATAGTATAAGTGAATCAGTGTTTCATGACAGATTTCTTGAGTTATCTTATTGAACTTTCAGAATTTTATCATTTAACTATTGTCTTGCCTTATAGAATTTATGTATCTGTAATATATATTCATATAGTATTATCACAACTAATTATGAATATACTTTTAGTATCATCATATATCCCATTATATATTTCAATATCTCTAATGAGTGAACTTTGAATTATCCATCCCCCTCTCTAACTATTTAACTATATAATTATATAAACTATAACAATATTTAATAATATCCCTGTCTTTCTTATCTATCCTATCTCATACCCTTCTAAAAATTGTTAATTATTTAAATTAATCTCCCAATTTTCTATCTATACATAACAAGAGCAATAAAATAATGTACTTATAAAATTGTAATACAAATTATCAAAAATTAATACATTAATCAATACTAAAAAAATAAATATTAATTAAAAGAAAAAAAAAAAGAACTTTTAATAAAATCGGATGATATATAATATTACATATTATCCATTGTACATGTAGATTAGGAACTATAATAAAATAAATTTATATAATATAATATTTAATTTGATACACACATCAATAACATTAAAAAAATAATTAAATCCGAATCCAGGTCATACCGGTTAACACGAGTACAAAAGTATATGCGTGACAAAATTTACTCGAGTGCACTCACGCGCGGCGCGAATATAAAAAATTCTAATCTAGGAGTCTATAAACGAATAATAAACACAATCGGCAGTCATTAACATATATTCTAACTCATAACATATGAATAACTTAAATAAAATCTCCACTCTAGTTTTGAGAATTAATATATAAAAACTGATTGTCACCCCTATTTTGGAATATTTCTCTATGTGGTATATAGACCTTGTTATATATAGAATAGTAAGTGTACTATATATATTTTTTTTGTCACTTTTATTTTGTTCTTTGTGAAACTTAGTCCTAAATATATGCATAAGGAGATTATATACAGACTATCATTGTCCCCATATTTTTTTTTTAATAAATATAAAATATTTATTTAATGATAATTCTAAGGTTAAAGATCAACAAAAATATATAAGGTAATACATCATCTACTATATAGTAACCTTTCCATCTGTATTTTTAAATTGAATCTATTTATATATTATCAATCTTAATATATTTCTATTACAGTTTAATACTTCACCATCACTCGAAGTTTTGCATGGAAAGTGTAGAAGTAATGAGAATATTTTTAAACTATTAGATCATTCAGTGTTAGAAGTGCCACTTGACCACATACAGATATTTATACAGCTATCTAATATGTGAATTAGTTCAATATAGAAGAGACATAATCAAGTCGGTACCCACCCTGGGCAATATAATGTGGCTAGTACTTCAATACAACTTCCTTCCATTATAGTTTATATTCCATTAATTTTAGTTAACAGTGTTTGTTTTAATGAACCACATATCTTTTAATTTATTAGTTAAATAATTACTTATTTTTAATCTAATTTCAGTCTGAAGCTCATATCTCAGTTTAAGTTAATCTAATTACTTATTATCTACACAGACTTACATATGCAATAATATTTTTTATATATGATATTTATAACATATAATAGTATAGCAGATGCTGTATATGATTTCTACTATACTTCTTGATAAAGCTGCCTATATACGTCGTCTGCTAGCCTTTTCATTTCATTTTTCTTATTCTTATTTATTTCTGTTTTTATCCTATATTATATATTATATAGGTAGTATAATAGGTATAGTAAATAGGCCTATTATCTGTTATTTCCATACATATGTGTCAGATTTATATTAAGGTGATGATTATTTTTTTGTACACACTCAATGACGACTTTTATGATAATCTACGATAACAATACCTAACACTAGCAAACCCTACATCAGGTAGAAACAGAGGGAATCTAGCGAGTGTTTTAGCGCGTTACACACTTACAAATTCAATAATTCATTAAGTATTAATAAATAAAATACAACTAAAAAAAAATAAAATATAAGATATTTAAAAATATACATACTAACAATTCTCAAAAACTACAATTAGCCATGCAGCCGAAAAACGCACACGTGTTATATATAGACTTATACCAACCTCCTCATACAGTATAGTTTATATTGAGTTAGCAAAATAGAACAGAGACGCAAGAAACCACAGAAAAGTAACCAATAAAAATAAATACAAATGATCAAATTATCACTTTCTGTTGTCTTATCTCTTTTTGTCTCCTCTTTGTAGTGAGCAGGGGACATAATATATTGTTTTGATGAGAAGGAGATACCCCTATATCTAACCAGTATATTTATATTCTATATTAATCGTTGGCTCGCGCCGTTTATATTAGCTAATTTAACAACGTCTTGTTTATATCGGTCACTATATTTCGAAGACTGTTAATACGAGTGAGATTCTGTAGTGTATCTATGATTTGAAATGTAAGTTAAGGCTAAAAGTCGTAGCTGCATATAAAGAGTTTTGTAATAACTGAGTATGCTCTAAAATTACAGAATCTAGTCATAGTAGGCAAATCACAAATCTAACTAAAAACTGAACAGATAACCAGATTAAATAATAAGTAAGGCATAATATGATAAAATAAATAAGAGTAAAGGCATCTCAAGATCACGTAAATAGCAGCTATATCTCATAATGAACTATAGAAACTGAGCTGACTCTGCTACCCTTAATGTAATAAAAAATAATTTGCACTGTGGTCGTGTGTATTGAGTATCAAGTATAATTATTAGATAACTAACATATAATAGGTAGAGTTATCAATGAATGAAATGATAAAAATAACATAATTTAACTCAATATTAATATAAATGAGTGAGAAAAATAATAACTAAAATTGTAACAATATATAATATTATATGGTGAAAATAAGCCTTTATTGAGAGCACAGCGAAATGTAGGAGTGTGTGCGTCGAGGTACCGCCCGAGCGAATCACCATCGCAGGGGGCCTCGTTTCGAATTAAGTCCCCCCTCGGGAGGTGGCAGTGGAGAGCAACACTTCCCGTTAAGCGAAGCTGCTCAATATCTGCTGTATAGTAGCTCACAAAGCAACACTGCCAGGATCTGATAGTCGATAATCTAGTGTCTCATGCATGTCACCACCTCTCCACCATCAGAAGGGCGACTCGGGAAGTTGTCATCCTGATACGCGCCGAGTTAAGTTCTCCACGAAGAGAAGAGGCACAATATATAACGCCCCGACTCCTGACTGAATAATCTGTGCATGTTAAATACCATAGATGGAAAAAAGAAACAAAATAAGGAGATGTTGTACTACCTTATATATCTTTGTTTTGTATAGCCTTTTAATATAATTAAAATATTATTTATTAAAAATAAATAATGCCGCGAAAAGATAGTCTGAAATCCGTTATGCGCGAAATATTTACAATCATATACGGACCCCAAGATTAAGGACAAAAAAAAATATGGCAATCCATTGCGTAGTGCCTATATATGTATCATATTTACAAGATCAGAAGTATATGAAGAAACCATACAAACAAAGAATTTAAGGCATAGACAGTTTATGTTCATTATTATTTCTCAATATAACGCTAAGGTGCTGTCAGGTTGAACTTCTCGAATGATTCAAAGTAATTGTATTCTTATTCACGTAATTATATAATTGTACGTGAATATGTAATGACTCCTAATAATTTGGTGTTTTATACAATATTTATTATTTTCTATACTACTCTCTTGTGATTTGTAATTTTGCATTATTTTTCGACCTCAGTCCGCTGCTAACATGCTTTCTGTACCAAGTATCTATACCTCAAGATAATAGAATATTCTCCTTTGCATCGCTGTTAGCTATATCGTTAGTTTGTACTGCGAGCTGTTAACCGGAGTTTTTATGATCTTGTGATATTTCTGTTATATGTTAATTTACCGTCTGTTACACTTAATTTAATTGTTGAAGCGCAGCAATTTCCAGCAATGTGATGTCCCCCTTTTCCCCTGTAGCTATTGTAGTTTTTTGAGATATGATGATGCTAAAATTTGAAGAAATTTTTGCTGTTAATGAAATAATCTTTCCCATATATATATATTATTAGTGTGTACAAATATTATTATTATAAATATAATAATATTCGTTCCCTAGATCCCTAGCTGGCCTCTGTGCTCCATGTTATAAGCATCATCCTGAGATTATAAAAGTATCTTCTTCCTCTTTACTTATATTAATTCTAATATTATTTATTTTAAGTATGATTATAAATGATATCATTTATTGTTATAAAGATTTAAAGGATTAAATATTTAGAATAATTTGATACATCTATTTTCATTTGTTCGAGATAGACCATGTCAGAAATTATTAAAAATTACAATTTAATAGGAAAGGGATGAAGGGAAGATAGAAGACAGGGAATTTAATTAATTTAGTAACTAATTTATAATTTAATTAGATATGTAATATATAATAATAGATTGTAACTCCTTAATTAAAATATTACGTAAGTTCTCCACTCTTAGTTTTCGGGTATATGAATACAAATATAGTATAAAATTATCATAATTAAGTTTGAAAATCAGAATATCATAGTCTAAAGTCGAAATTATATAATTGTTAATTAACTGAATGTGAAAAAATTCTTGAAGCTTCATAGAGAACGGAGAAAGAAAATACTGATGGAGTTTAGGGAGGGGTAAAATAGTTAATCTTAGAACACTGTGGAAACCTTTAATTAAATCCATTATGAGGGTTACCTACACAATTAGTTAATTTATTAGGACCTACTGTTAATTACTATATGTAGCTAAGAATGAGTTACTAGACTTTTAATATTTTCTCAATTCTACTTAGTAAAATAAAGAATTGGAGTTATTATTAGGAAACCTAGCGTTATACGAATTAATATATATTTTTTTTTACCAAAATCAATGGTACTTCAGCTTCTTTAATGATGATTCCTTCAATAAAAAACTCTTTTTTTATTTCTCGAAAACACTTCCGCAGAAAATAATTGCATTTAGATTTTCAGTTTTTGCTATGTTTTTTTATTTTTTTGTTTATATTTTTGTGTTCTTCTTTTTATTTATAGCAAGAACTCTAGACATATGATCCCTATTTATAGTAACGCGACTAGGCTGGATTGAGTTTAAATCTAACAAATCCCGCGTGGAAAATTTTTCGAATGAAACGTAAAAAACATTTATTATTCACCTATCACCCTCTATGCCAATATTTGATTATATGGCATAGAAGGTGTTAAGCTTTGAAGACAGACTATGTCTCATATATTTCAATTGAGAAAAACAGTCATACCTCAAGAATGAGGACGTATAAATAAACTATTGTGACCACAGAGAGACTTAAATCTTATATAGAATTGATTGGTGTATGTTATTATGATAAATAAATACTGAAATCAAATATTCTACGCTTAAGAAATGCATTACGAAATATAAAGCCAATAGAATCTATATATAAATCAATAATTATATTAAATGTATTATTTGTTATATTTATACATAATAAGAATCAAATGATGTAGAAAGAAGAATGAGATATCATACGACACTCTTCTATCTAGCCGTGCGCTTAAGAGAGATCAGGAAGACTATCTTTCATTGTACTCTAGTAAGAATACACTCCATGTTTCCGAGCCAGCTATAGGCACTTGTGCTAAAACTATGATCGTAGCGAGCCGCCTTGATTGTTCTGCCATGATCAAATTTGATACTAATTTAATTGCAAACCTCTTACTGAGAAGTGAAATTTATTTTGTAAGTGTTTGTTTTAGTTTCTAGGAAGGTATCTGTGTATTGATTACGGTTATGACGGATTATTGTGCTAAACGTGAATAGAATATATATCTAAAGATAATGGTAGGAATACCCCTCTCTGTATTTTCCCGACCATCTACATCTCTATTACTCTTTCATATTTTGAAAGGGATATTGATATCACTAATTATATCTTACTTGATGAAAATCTTGTATAAACTGGCAACAGACAATATTTTCAATATGTGGTGATAAGTATATCTATACTTTAAGTAGCACTATGCAGATTAATATACTGCAATTACTATATATCTAAATAAACATGAGAATCTTCAGAACTTTAGTAACTCACGTGTATTCATATTATTAAACATAATTATTTATTTTTGACTATATATTCATTTCGAGAACTGCTAAAAAAAAAAGAGAAGGAGAAAAGGAATTACAATATTAATAATTATATATATATAAATATATATATTATATCTTAATATTTTGCGGAAGTTATAAGTGAGAGTTTAAAAAAATAAAAATAATTTTATATTACATTCATATTTATTTAGATATATTTAAATACCACGCATACGCACGTAGCTTATAGTGGCATATGGATCGTCTGCATAAAACCCGTCTTCATGTGACGACAGTATCTATTAATAATCTTAGTAAATAAGTGATTTATAATTTATACCCGTACTCGCGAGATAGTGGTTTATTGTAAGCCGACACTCTAATGGTCGTCTCGGTCGATCCTGAGAGACAATCTTTTATACTATTCTCAGACTACAATTTTCAATGTGTTCTCTGTCGAGCACTCATATGAGACTACTCTACAATTTAGAGACTGTGTCTCGAAACAAAATTTTAAGTGAATTATTTGTGTATAATATATTTCTCACTATAACTGCAAAGTAAATAACTTGAGATAAGTATAATAATAATCGAGTAATATGTTGAGTTTAGCTGTTATTCGTGTGCGACGGTAGATGCTATGATGCAGCCAACTTGTTACGATAATACATGCGTCAGTGTGTCTTCCCGAGCCAAGCAAATTATCGGTCATTTCCCTACTCACGAGGCTTTGTAGTACTATCCTATTATTATGTTGGTAAAATACCATCTCAGCCACAAGCCCCTCATTATCTCTGCGAGTCATCACAGCACACAAAGAGGAGAGAGAAGACCCAAAATATTCCAAATAAGAGAGTAATGGAAGTAAATGTTCTATTCTGAAAAACAGTATTTTTATCTGACAGAGAGTATGCAGGTTAGTAGTACATACGAACGAACGTAGGACATCCAGGCTATGCTCGAGCCGAGTTTGTGATTGGTGAGAGCGAAACAACCACACGACTAAGTAGGTCGTTCGCTGAAACTCTGGAAACCATCCTAACTGCTCCTATAGGAATATTAGCGATCGCCCACTTGTAATAGACCTGCGTTAACAAGTCCAATGTTTTATATATAATTTAATTGTTTTTGTACTGTGTCTTATTAGTAGGTATTATTCATTCATATTAAAATTTACTAATAAGTAATAAAAAGCAATAAATGATAAATTAAAATACGAATATAAATAAGGTGTTCCGATTCACCCCTCTCCCCGCGCCAATAAAATTTTTTGACAACTTTAGATCACATCCACGTTTTTTTATTTAAAATTTCAATTTTTTAACACAATAATTTTTTATTAAGATATCAAAAACTTTTCTATTACAATCTCTAAATTCCAATATCACGCTTATAAAAAAATGTCCACTAATACGATAAAAAAACATTATAAACGAATAGGCGTGGTCGGAGCCAGATCCCTCTTCAACTATCAATTTATTAACTACTAGCGTATCACGTCGGAGATCGTTCGTGAGTGTGGCAACGTCACCAGTACCCTTCGAGTGTGTAAAACTGGCGCGTACGAACGTAAACATCGTGAATATTCCAATAAATTGGTAAATAACACCGCTGAATTATGTGACCTCGCTTTAGAGAGATCAAACCTGCCATTTTCTTCGAGACTTTTTGCGAGAAAGACCATAGAATACGATTCTAGAACGTCCACTGAAGATCAGAAATAAGTAAGAAAATAATGACCTCTGATTGCACATACCTTTTGTCAACGGAGGTATTCTATAGGATCACCGTCTGCGAAAGTTAACACACTAACATCAACAGCGATTCTTTCAAAAACATGCAAGTCCACTTGCCAAGCAGGAACTATGTTGTTGTGACGCTTAAATAGCTAGTCCAAGCGACAAAGTTTTTAAACTAAAATATATTACACAAGACAAGCCTCAGCAACGTTTCAAAAAATAGCACAAATAAAAACTATTTAGTAAGATAGCGTGAGCCGAGCAGATGAACCAGCGTCATTTTAAAGCATAGACGCGAAGAAGCTTAGTCTATCTTTTTTTAAGTCTCACTTGTATCGTCGCCGTTATTGTGATAACTGTTATGAGTGATCGTTGTGATCGACAGTATGCTCGTTCACTCAGCGTGCGGCCAATGTAGTTGGGACGCGTTTTCGGTCACTCAGCCGTAAGAATCTCTTTACACTCAATCTTCGATAATTCAAAAGGCCATTAAAAAAAGCGATAAGTAAGCGGTATATAACGATATCTCGATACAGATTTTTTATGTCCGTTATAATATACAATATCATCTGAGGTGAAATGAAAACATGGAGTTATCGTTCAAAACTACAGAATGGACCGTTCCAGGTTACCGAGTAACGTGCTCTTCTTGCGCACTAGCCCTAACGTCATGTCCGTATTGTAGACGGTTAAAAGTACGCCTATATCAAACCAGATTATTTTATGAAAACAATTATATATTTTAAATGTGTGAGTGCAAAAATATATTATTGATATTTATATTAATAAACACTACACACACACACACACACACACACATATTATAATTTAATATATTATATATTATATTATATATATAATATATTATAATATAATATAATTTAATATAATATAATAATATATAGATATTTATATTTAATATTAATAGTATATATAAATAATATTATATAATATTTAATTTATATTATATACCTCATGTTTGCTTATAATAAATTATATATGACCATGCCAATGTAAAGCACAGCCTAAATGGGTGTCATCTCTAGTGCAGATACATCACAGACAACGTAAATGTTTCGTCGCACTTCTTCACATACACATACTCGTATGATGTGACATTGTTGTTACATCTTATGTGATAAAAATATACGCTTTTTATGTCGTTTTCGCATACATCCACCACTGCCTCTCAACCACTTCAGTATTTCCGCAATCATTTAATATTGTTTAACCAAATCTTTAGTACCACTTCCCCATAAATCCTGTCTTCGCGACAACCTGACCACAAACGTGATACAGAACATTAAAGCAGACTTGCAATTTTACACATATCTTGGAACACTCCTGTGTCTTTGTCTCTTTGGATATTTCTCCCTATCTTACTTTAAACGTAAATCTTTTTTATTGTTGCTTTTGTATTGGGGCTCTTGAGTATACTGTTTAGTATGAATCTAATTCTATTTACTACAGAACCTTGTTTAAGTATGTAATTATAATGTTATTTTATATGATGAACATCCCATACATTTGCGGGGCACTCATAAATATGATTATTATGTCTCCAGTCAGCCACTCGCAGTCACGATTATGAGGAAAGTGAGAAGTTGTGGTATGTAGGTGGTTTGCTCCAGTGAGTTATTTCATATGTTTGTATAGTTAGTTTGTGCTACTATTGAGAATTTTATTGTCCTCACTGAAAATATTTATTTTATTTTATATAGTTTCTTTCCCCGAAGGTCCTAAATGTAACCTCCCTTATTAGATAGTGAAAACCTTTTTAACTTGACTAGTCTTATAGACTCCTTATTAAGCTATTTATCTCAAGAAAGCATCCATTTTTACACGAGCATGCCTATAACAGAGATTAATGAGAAGTATTATGACTTCATTTTTGAATTCACAATAATAAATCAAGACGTGACGATATAATACTACTCTATATATATACAATTATATCTAATATTAAGTCTAATAATGTATCGTGTCTTGTATGTTCATAGGTATTATGAATATATAAATTGTCAGAGATATTATAATAATAATATAATGTATATTAGTTAAAAGATGAGCGATGAGATATAAAGGTGATATATATATTGAGGATGTATTATAGAAAGGGTACAATATTTTGCATTTGCAAACTGAAAAGATAAATGAGTGGTGAAAGAATGTAAAAGATAAATAGAAAAATGATTAATTATATCGATAAAATAGATGAGGTGTATATTAGGTGTGTAATAAACTGGTTTGAAAAATCATTATGGAAAGGAATTGAAATTAATTAAGTAGATATTTAATTAAGTACTGCTAAGAAACAGAGCCTTCTAGTCATATCATTTAATAAATAAGAATTTAAATAATAGTGCTATTTTATGTATAGATTTTGTTATGATGATGTATCTCCAAGTGTCGGTATAAAATCCTAAACCCCTCCCTCCCAATCCCTCCCCAAAATCTCCACATTAGCGTGACGATTATAAGCGTACATCAACATGTCAAACTATTATGTCTCTGAAACACTCTACTTGTGGCGTGTCTAAATGAGTTTCAGTTAAATTTGTTATTGTGCGATTACATAAATGATCCAAATCTTGAGAATTAACTAAAAAATATTAGGATGAAGTGATAGAGTATATTTTCCAGAGCAAACGATATCATTTCGAATTTGATATTGCAGCTTTAGCTCTGTTTTTTAGAGGACCATAGGGTGGATAGCACAAATACGCGCTATGGGAGCGCTTCCAGTTCATTGCCCATAGCGAGCATTGACTCTGATCTGTCCCATCAAGAGTTGTGTTTTGCATATGCATGTGAATCCCCACCTATCCCGAACGCGGGCAGATTACTCCTTATTACATCTTATAAGAGAAATGAGGTACGCCATAATGACCAATAATACTCTTATATTCTAAATGTTTAGCCCCTCTATATCGAACAAAATTACGCAATAATCGTACAGTATCATCAAATATATTATTATAGATGGAGCGAACCATTTTTTGTAAAATTAAAAGTTTTAATAGTTTTATACAATAGTTTGCGAATGGTTCATATTACTTCACGTAGGAAAATTATATAGAACTAATGGACAATGAAGATAGTTATTTACAAGTCAGGAAACAGAATTGAGTCCGTGCGCTATATAGAGATCCAAGCGTAAGCTGAGAAATTGAGACCACCAGTCAGCACAATATGCTAGTTCTTCTCTATAAAGATAGATATCTAATTAATCATATAAGCTGATCCAGAGCGATGCAACGCAGATACTCTAATACATTGCCTGGAATCGCTATAGCGTTCACAGCTACCCTTTTCGCTACGCATGGTTCTCCGTGAAAAAAGAGTAATATAAAAGGAACACAAAAAAATTGCTCAAAAAAAGATCCCACTACTGAGAGCGACAGCTCCGACAATTTAGCTTAACTATTTGTGAATCTGGTAAAAATTTCACATAGCGAAAATGTAAAAAAAATAACAAAATAAAAGAACATTATTGTTAATACTTACCTGTAATATGATTAGAAGGCCTATTTTAGAGACCTTTATTGGTTTCTCGGTTAAAATAAATAGACTATTAAAGTTTACAATTAAATAGTAAATTAAACTTATAAATAAAATTTTAAATTTTTTTTGTTTATTTTTTACTAAAAAAGAAATATCTTCATGGGTTTTTTGTTTTTTTGGTACTCTATAGATTAGAGATAAAGCACCAACATTCGCATCCTCAAAGATAGAGGTAAGTTGAAACTGGAAGTACATAAATAACCCTTCCCGTAATGTGCCTAGGTTTTTGAGCTCCTGGGTCTTGCGTACGGCCCGTACGGCCGTGAGAACTAACCGAAATAGCGTAACTAGTGGTGCTCAAGCACCCAAACCTCGGAGAGGAGGTCTCCGTGCCACACACCCCGCATCAGTTGGGTATTGTGAGGCGATAGTACTACATACAGTGTCGCGTGGGATGAGAGCCTCCATCTACTGCCTGCGCCATGCACCCATGTAGCAAAGAATGATATTAGAAAAGCGATCTCACCACCTGATGTTTCCCGTCGACAACGATCGAGCTATGCCACCTCTTCCTGATAGGTGTCGCGCCGCCTAGCAACTGTTGTGATGTGAGTTTTCCAAGATTATTTTTTTGGATCATTAAAACCTACCACAGCAAACTATATTGTCAACAGGAGAGACGACAGAAACCGCAGAAAAGATAGGAAGTATATGAGGTATTGTTGATGAGAAGGAAATTGATAGATATGTTGCGGTTTATTAAAGTAATGAATTCACAAAGTATTCTATCCATCAGCGAGAATAAAATCGGAAAAAGATTAAAACGAGAGGCAATTCTAGAAGTAAAAAGAAGGGAGCTAGAATTGATATTGAGTGAAAGAATGATAGGGGTCGAGTCATCGGAATACGAGTGGGATAGAGTTAGAGGTGCAGTTAAGAAATCATAATTGAAAAGTAGGAATAAAAGTAGGAATTAAGACAGAACCCTGAGGAAACACCACTATTGACAGAAAAGTAAGAAGAAGTCGCCCCATCAACAGAAGCCGATATTGAGCGATATGAAAGAAAGCTAGACATAAGTAAGCAAAGAGAAGGAGGAAACCCCAAAGGAGGGGAGCTTGGAGAGCAGTGACGCATGCCATACCCTGTCAAATGCTTTGGATATGTCAAGCGCCACCACGCAAGTGTCCCCGAATCTCCTAAGAGCGGAAATCCATAAATCGGTTAGATAGGAATGTATATCCCAGTAGACTCCGTGCAACATAGCCGTACTGGCGATCGAATGAGTTTCCAGTATGATATTAGAAGCGAGAGTTGATAGGGGTTTCAAAGATCTTAGATAGAATACAATTGAGAGATATAGGATAGGGCGATAGTTAGAAGATCAGGCTTCCTTTTTCGGAATATTTGGGACATGTGAGAGCTTCCAAACACTGAGGCGAAGAATGCTTAGTAGACATAGAGAATATAGTTGAGCGATGGGCCGAAGAGATTACCTTTTTCAGTTGGCAGAATTAGCAACCACAATGATCAGGATCGAATAAGCAAGAGTGGAAAGCGATTTACAGAATGCTAGAGATGAAAGATTTTGTGTCTATCAAAGTAGGAGAACAAAGGAAAGTGTTACCGCTCAGAGAATTGATTAGAGAAACACTGAGACTGTGTACAAAAGAGTATCTCACGAACTCTTCTCAACGGAGGAGGTATGCTATTGAGGAGTTCAGAAGAGCTTTATCCGTTGTAATAGCAATTGAATAAGAGAGCGATGCAACAGTTCGATAAAGAGAAAGCTATTGAAAAAAAGACAGTGAGAGAAAAATTGTTAATAAGGTGAAAAGACCTAGACTGAAAATTTGAAATTTACAATAATCCGATGAGTCCAGAGTCTGTCTGTGTTCTGATGATGCGAACTATATAAATCATGGAGGAAACCTTGTTAAAAATATTGCTAAAACTTTGAAAATATTATAGGTACAAGGAATTAAATCTATTTGTTTGTGATTCTTTCTGGTGTCTGGAGAACAAGTACAAGCATTATTGGAGTAAATAAACCTTCATGTCCATTAATAAAACACCTTTCATTTTTATTGATTAACTATTATTATTATTATTATTTATTATTATTATTATTATTATTATCTATTATTATTATTATTATTATTATATTATTATTAGGACTTAAGGAATCCAAAATTTTGATGAGCTAAAAATAATTTCGTATCTATGGTTGAACCCGACTGAACCCGCCCTGTCAGCATGCGCTAATGTACTATATAGTAGACCTATATATAAAATACTATAGTTTAATATATATATCATAGAATAAAAAACACATAATTAATATATATACATTTTAGATTATTATATTAGGTAATAATATATATAATAATCAGTCTATAATAATATATATATTAAAGTATATATACTAATATTATAATAATAATTATATAATACTAATATATATAATATATATAATAATATATATATATATATATATATATATAGGAGAGTGAAGAGAAAGAAAATTTTAAAATAGTTTATTTTCAATTAATCTGTAATATATTGACTATTTACTTAGTTCTAATCGCATCGGCAAAAATCATAATCGTCCCATCACAATATTATATATATATATATATATATATATAATATTAATATAATATATATATGTTAATATATATATATATATATATATATTTATTTTTATATATATATATATATATATATACTGGGATAATAATATTAAATATTAATATATATATATTAATATATATATATATATATAGTATATAATAGGGTCGGCTTCTTATTGACTGCATTCAGTGTGAGTTTAAGATGTATATATGATGATATATGTATTATATATATGATTAATATATATACTATTATTAATTAATAATATAAATAGTTCAACATGCACATTAGAGGCACAAACTTATGTAGATAAACTCTATATAGATTACTCATACAGACTCTTGCTTATATTGGTATTCTTCACACTAAACGTATATGCGTTCAATTATATAACGGATAAATCGAATATACTTCGATTATCTAGATTACATGAATCAATATATATTTTAGTTAAATATATATATATATATATATATATAATTATTAATATATATATATATATATATTATTAGGGTGAGCTAATGAGCCAGACGGTGAGGACAAGAGCGTAGCGGACTGATTTTCCATAACTCACATATATGAGTAAGGTAGTAGCGATAAGCATACTCCCACGATCAACCCAATAATACTCAAAAGAGCGCTAGTGTAAAAAATGAAACCTCTCACCTTATAGGGGGGAAAATATGTCACTACCCTGTCCTTCCGAACCATAATGGAGCGAGAGAGGCACCGACTCCTGCAAATCTTTTATGCTAGTGTATTTGATTCTCCATATACGGTAGTATTACTGCCGTTTATAGTTTTGAAAAACTACCCTTACATAAAAAGTGAATATAAAAACAAATTATATATAATACTCGAAAATTAACTAAATCGAAATTATCAAAGGTATATTAAATTTCGATAACTTAAAAAAATTTATTATTTAACACTTAAAATTATGTTATGGCATATATATATATATATATATCTTACAGCTACTTCTAATGAACCCTAAATTATTACTAGCAATATATTAAAAAAAATAAAATACTATAAATAGAAACCTAACAGTAGAGATAAAATGAAGAGGCAAAAGCGTAGCACCACGTTGTGAGTGGATGACTGTAGCCTCGTATAAAACATATCCGGCAAACCATAGACGGATTCACTGTGCCCGAAAACTAGCCCTATAGCCATATTTTTGCATTAATCACTACTCCATAGCATGACTTAGAGCTCATATATGAATAAAAGACAGATAATTCTACCTAAAAGCATTACTCACTGAAGATGAGCTATCTTAAAGCAACATACGTCTATCCCGACAAAATTATAAAAAGAATCTACTATATATCCTATAAGAAAGTCTAGGAAAAACAAATACATATTTGGAACTATAAATACCTACCCATAAATCCAAAAGTCGCCTTAATTGCGTTTTAAAAGTTATTAATACTTTGTCTCACTCTATATAACACTTTACTTTTAAAACTAACATACGTCTAGTTACATATAAACTTTTAATACCATACTAGAAACCACAGTTTAGAAACATAAGAACATAAAGAAAGTATAGGACAGTTAAAAGCTCAATCAATTAGGATATTACCTATTGTGTTATATCTCCGAGTCAAACCACTAACTCAATAAACATGACTCTATTGAGCAAATCCAACAAAGCACACCTTAAGTAGGCTTGTCAAATTCATGTAACTAAAATCCACTAACCGAAATATTCAGCTTATCAAAAAAAAAAAAATATGAATTAATATGATACCCAACCATCCCACATGCTACTATTACTCCAAGTTTCCTTCAGATCGTCTGGGAAGCTCATATTCTATTTATAATAGTGTTCCTTCAATAAACAATATCTATAAATTGATTAAATAATTATAAATTTATTTTTTTATATTAATTAATTGAATAAATATATTTATTTGTTCTTAATTCTTCAGCTGGAGAGGTAAGGCATTTATCTAATATGTCAAATTGTTCACATGCCTCATTCAATTCTATAACAAACTCCTTATTAACTTATGTATGTTCAATTGTTCATACCTCTCGTCTATCCCGGAAACTAAAAAAAAAATCTAATAGTGGGTAGAAACAGACTTTTCTCCCTTACTCCCATTTTGTATAAGAATTGAATGTTGAACAATAATGAATCTGTTAAATTGAACTTGCTAACAAAGAGTGTTAACTTGAAGACCTAGCAACCCTTCTAGATAGATAAATCGTCACCTCTAGCAACACTTAGAGAACAGGTTTGAATTATTTTCTTCAAAGCTTCATCTCCATCCATTGGCTTTTAGCTCAAAACCCCTAAATCATGACCTATGTTTCACCTCTCTATAGTCAATATCTAATGCATCTTTCTATTAATATATAAGGTGAGCCCATATCCAGACTTTGAAGCATTTTGATTACTTTTTAATTAGGGTATTATACCTATACATAGCCTATTACCTATATACATGAGTAATATAAGTTTATCTTTAATTTAATCTATCCTTGCTCTTGTATTAATAACATCTGCGATTTTAATTATGCTCTATATAAGCATCTTAATAGCTTATTCCTTGCTCCAAACACTTGTAAGCCACTCTTCAAATGAATGCAACATAAATAAACCAAATCTGTTTTCTTGGTCCACAGACTCAAATAGCCTATATATATATATATGACACAATATTTCATGATTTATATGATTATTGTTCAAAACGTGTGTATCTTGACTAAACGCTAGGTTTGAGAAACCTTATAATCATTTGACTATTATAATAACTCATGTGCCCATTTTATTATACTGTCACTCACCCAGGTAAAAGTTTATCTGATGTATATGACAATCTATTCAGAGTATTTCATTTATAGCATTCACACTATCTACTATAACACTCTTTAATCTGTGAAAGAGGAATCTCATCAATGGTTGTGCATCAGTTGAGTCAAAGCATGATCTCGTAAAATTCATCAAGATTATACAATTTCTCAACTATTTCATTATATTCTCTTACATATACTCATTTCATCAAATATTCATAGAGTTCTATATGATATGTTGTAACACAAATATGACAGATAAGGAGTACAATATCCTCTTGTCTACTCAGGCATGCTTGTATGAAAAATATAAGAGCTATGGCTTTGATGAATGGTGATTATAAACATATAGTCTGCTAATTACATTTTTATCTAGTTATTATCTTAACATAATATATATATCTTCACTCATACTCGCACTTCGACAATCCAATTATATTGTATACATGAGATATAAATATAGATCACTCAAACGAGGTATATTACCAAACTCACTTTATTTTAATCAATTAATAATAATAGTAACAATTAATAAATATATACATAATACCATTCGTAAATTTATGATATCAATAAGTAGATTTGATTATAATTCACTAAAAAATATCTACCGACTACTATTTTCCTATCCATCTAGTCGATTCCAACTCAATAAATCCCATATCATACACTTGTGATACCATTACTTAGTCCCTTCAATATCTAACTCTTTACTCGTTACTATCTGATAAGTATATTCTATCTTATCTATCCTAATTCACTAACACTCCTACATCTTCTTTCATAATCTCATCTTTTTCAATCATCTCTATATATACTAAAATCATACAATCTATTTTAACTTACTCCCTTATTACCAAATACCTATTCATTGAACTATATTGATACATATCTATCTTCTATTACGATCTTTATTAGTCATTCTTATAATTACTACCTTACACTTTAATAATATGTATATACTACTTTTATTAACCTATATATATACCTTATATACAAAATACATACAATTATATCTAATAAACACCTATTTAATGATACCTTAGATATAAAATAAATAAATATTATTTATACGTGTATAGATAATATTAATATATAATAAGTTAATTTATTTCATCATATATAAATGAGTAATAATTTGAATAGTTAAAAAGTATATATTATATTATATTAAATAAGTTATAATATCTTAATAACTACTAGATAAGGAATCGTATTTACTCGAAAGTTGGTGAGTATAAATATATATAAACCAACGTTTATTTATCTTTATATTTATCTTTATATATATTAAAATATAGCTTGCATTTAATATGGTACCTGCTAATCCTGCTTATATTTATTCAATAATGCATACTGACAGAACCTAGGTGAGACTCATAATAGGTTAAATTCATTAATATGTTTTTTTCTATAGTTCATCTCGTTGCCTAATCCTTGCATTCACTAACTATCCTACTCCTCGTTATTTCCAGTAAGTATACATTGTTATTAGTATTTATAATTAAAAAGTATAACCAATGAATGCTTAATAGTGGGATAAATTGCTGGATGAGAATTGATTATAAGAAGAGGTGAGAGTCTTAGTGACTGCATTTATTTGTTGTTTGATCTAATCTTATATCGTAATAAATATTATATTCCTACATTTATTAATTAATTATGTATGCTGGTGGTATATCGAGCACTCTTCTTTAGACTGCTAAGCAGTCATCGTACAGACACACAGATGTATCGTAGCAGAGCTTGATAACAGATCTATTTACCTAAGACTGCTCACATCTCTACGCTTTTCCTTTCTTTGTTCTAGGTTTCTTCTCAGCGTTATTTTCATATCTCTTTTCCGATAGACTATTTTTAGCTGCACCAACATTTCCGCACTGAGATACAGAGTGAGTGACCTGAAGGTTACATTTAGTGTAGATGACGAGTATTTACTATGACTCCTTACTGTTTCTATCTACATGAGCTAATTATTCAGACACCAGTTAGGTGACTACTATTATCGAGTGTTATAATTAATGGCCATGTACCTACAAGATATAAGTAGTGAATGTGTTTAATATTGTACTATGAAACGCTTTCTATCGTACCTATTTTCCAACTTCTAGAGGATAACTACAATCATATAGAGCTTTACTTTGAACTTAATGGTTTAATGGTGATGGAAAAGTGACATTATGAACCTTATCTATATAGTAGTGTGAATCTCAAATGAAAATGAACTAATGAACCAGCCAATGTACTTTTAAACTTTTAATATGGACACTATTCACACTAATTATGTAAATCTTTTACTATAAAGTTTTACCGTAATATTTGAATATAATTTTCCAACCTAACCATTTCACTTGATATAGGGATGTGTACTTTGAAGGCTTTTTTAATATATGATACATCTTCATCTTCCATGCCTATGTTCACAGTAAAAACTTCTTCAACGATTTAACCCTAACTTGGAGGAATAAACGGTCCCTATGAACCTTATTAAAAGAGTACTATTCAACAATAAACCAATACAAGTGGATACTCTCTAGGCTTGAACTCTGTGCATTCACATGGATAATTGGCTCCTTTTAGCGAAAATTAGAGTCTATCTAATTGCCATTTCCCGTATCACCGCTGCTAAGTGCACCACCTTCTCTAAAATGGTAAAATTATTTACACAACCAATAACTATAGTTAACTTCTGATTACAATCTGTTTCTGAACCTTATAAGAGAGCATAAAATTATCACTACCTATATCAATGACCTCATTTTTATTCCTATAGTGCACGTTATTTAATCCACGGCATAATATCAAATCTACGCAGACGTCCTAGTTGTTGATTTTAAAATTTCTCCTATCAGAAATTTCAATGTAGAGATATGAGGTGTGCTATATATAATCATCTATCGTGAACAAATATATGCACAAAGAAAAAAAGTGGAAATATATAGCACTATGTACCGAATCGCAAACTTTTAATATTATCAGATTGTGATAATTGTAAATCACTATAAGTGCCAGGAGAAAATCAATCGCACGTTTCCACAACGACTCACCTGAAATTCAAATTTCGATTATATAATTTATTACATATGGGCAGTAGCTGTTTGGTAGACTTTATATCCCCAGTTTACTTGACAACGCTTGTATGTGATAGTGAAATTATGCCGTATTAGAACTAAATATCACACAATTACGCCCGGACCAGCACATCCAATGAATAGGGAAGTTTCGACAAAAGCTGACACATAGCTTTTTTTACTCATCTTGGGTGTGTAAGTAGATATACAAAGAGCAAAGATAGATGGCCTATTTACTAATAGAATAAGTGCTACTAAAAAAAACAATCAGGCTATGGAGAATTATTAAACTGTATCAGTATAAGCACAACTATGATAATGAATTGGTTATTACTGTATAGTTATTAATATATAATATATAATATATAGTTGCGATAAAGAAAGTAAATAAACACATACTTAAAATATAATTCTATCATAATGAGAAGTCATAAAAAATTATAATTATATCAACATAGAACCAATTACACCTAAGTATGCTTTAACTGGATATTATATACATGTAGGTCATGTAGCTAGATGGGATTTCCATACTATAGTAGGTATAAGTATATATATATATTTCTAGAATTATCCCGCGCGTGAGAAAAGAGCCTTTATTTGATATATCGACCCATACGGTGCTGCATGAAAAGCATTATATTGCCTATAGTAGACTATAGAAGTATAACACCATTAAAAGTCTCGTACATTACTGTAAACATATTGTAGCTAGCCTATCTCCAGTGTGTACTGCTATAATGGCGTGTTGGCAAGAACGAGACGCTTGCCCACTGCATGCTATGGGATGCATTAGTAAATACTATCTCCATACACACTATACTTATCCAATGAGCGTGAACATATTCCTAAAACAACGGATCACCCTAATGTCATCATATCTGGATGAAAACTTCACCCACCATCCAGAGATACCACCTCAAGAAACAACCCTGATACTGTAGTTCACCTATGATTTATTAGACAATCTCCAAATATCAACCCTTTATTGGCAGTAAAATAGGCCCTACAACCAAAAATTATATTTGTCTAGTTCCTCTTTTTTTTTTTTTTAGTTTTTTATTACCAAAATAAAGCAAAGTATATATTATATATATAAGTATATATTATAATGGAAGTATCATATGACAAATATATATATTAGTATAATGATATATAGCATATACTCAGGTAATAAATATCCTGAATACTACTCATATCCTCAATAATACATAGTACTACACAGATCCCAAGGAACACAAATTCCCAATAAATATGAAAATTCTTTGGTAGCCCTATCCCAATGAAGTTTGTACCTAATTGTAACAATGCGGTGTCTCACGGCAACGAGAAAAAAAGGTCTTTTACAAATCTAAAAAGTGATAGTTATGTATTAATTAAGTGTCCACTAGGATATTCAAAGATATCTTGTTAGTTAAGTTGGTTAAGTTAGGTTAGGTTGATTCGTTGAGAAACTCTAAAAAAACATTTTTTATATTTACTAAATGCTGACGGATCCGTGACTGTGCTAATAAGCCCCAATAATTATATTCTGTCATAAAGTATGTGTTGGTTATATTTGTTAAGTCTGAATCTTTCCTCACTATCAGAAAGTAATTTCTTAGTTAGATTCAACTGTCTCGGGAAATTCAAATTCATTGTAGACAGAATTACAACTTTTTAAATTATAGACAGGCTATATCTTGTAAATCGTATCTCCTCCCCAAAAAAAAGTGTGTTATTCATTTTCCCGTTAAACAGAAGGCATCATTGCTTGCCCCGTGATAATAACATATAAATCAGGACAACATTTCATATATATATCCCCACTCTAGAAAATAATACATACATATTATATACCATCTAAAAAATGGTACTAATCTTCTACAATATTACATATCCCATTGAACTGAGAACAAGGTGTTGATCATTACGACTCGGCAATACATTAAAAAATATTCTCAACACACAAAACACTAACTTATAGATAATACTAAAATATCACATTCCAAAAATTCGACAAAATAACTCTCCATGATGTTGGATAGCGAGTTATATAAAAATTTCTAATTTCTTAGATAAAAAATACAGACTTTGTACAACTCCGATTTCAGGTCATTTTAGATGAATAACAGGACTCTATTACAAGTCTGTTAAAAAAATGTCCTAATCATTCCTGCGAGATGAGATAACCTATATCCAAATCAACAACAACCGTATATAATACGAAACAACAAAAAACCACCCAACAGAACAGAAAAACAAAAGACACCCTCAGAGAATCAATACCATTCGCTATATAAAGACGCTATGCGAGAGATTGCGACCTGCATTATTATGAAATTTTAACTTCTGTTTGCAAATGAGCCTATTTGTCTCATAGATTTTAAATACTAATTTTAGCTGAGTTTTTAAAATCCATACCGGGTATATCCACACCATGTAAAACCAAGAGAGTTAGTCGATACTATATCCGAATAAAATGTAGGTTTGACGGACATCAGATAGCCCTGGATATATTATTGCCTAACTTTTGTTATGATATAAAAGTATAAGGTATGGATACTAAATATTACAATTGTATATAAGTAGGTAATTAGTTACGTCAAAGTATAGAAAAATCAATGTATTCGTATGTTATAAAGTAAAACACTGGGCACATTTTATACAAATATACCTCAATAACTAAACTAAGAAAAAACAGTATAATGAAATGTTGTACCTCAACTTCCTAGCTATAGCATGAGCCTTAATGTCAATGAAGTGTATCAACATGTGAGGCTAATATATAATTATCTGTTCCTCAAATAGATCCAAACTAAATCAGTTCAAAAAACATCTACACTTCTACCGTGCGGAAGTATCCGTACTCCATCAGAAATTAGATGTTATAAAAAAACAATACAATATCATATCTTCCTAAGCCCCAAAGACAGAAAGATCTTGAGTAGTAAGTCCAATACTGTAAATGATAGGGCACTAAAGTACCAAATATTGATGAATCAAATAGTAAATTTGCCGATGAATATAACGGTAAAATTTTCTCGATTTATCTTGAATTTAACTCGAATTGACAAGTTAACGTTTCCTAACCAGACTTGAATAACTATTAGACCCTTTTAAATACCCTCTTATATCAAGAAACCCAATTCATAATAAAGATTTGATTCGCAAGTGTATATATCGTCTATAAAAATATGTCTTTACTTATACTCATAGTACAGATTTCTTATATGTCCTCTTAAGATACTGTCGAGTCCTGAGCCTTTTTTATCGGATTCACATATTTTGTCTACCGAACTTTCTATTCTAACGAGAGAATCCTTAACATACCACCAATACTGTACCGTGAGACATACCATCGCCCTACGCACTCTACAACTTTATAAATTTATCAACATCACTATGACACCAGAATACTCTTATGTCATAGAGTTATTAATAATAAGATAACTCTCATTCACAAAATCATCAACTACTCTGAAAGGACTCTCGTTAGATATAGGAGTGTCGTATTCATATATTATAAGTATTGATAAAACAAACAAACCTTAATAATAATTACTAGATACCTTCTTATATATATTCCTAATGAGCCTGATATTATAGTACCTGTACTGAATATATGGTATTTAAGTATTATCCGTGTATGGCATCTAGTGATATGATGTCATTATTTGAGTTTTGGGGCTTATACGT
>JABUQX010017108.1:35000-38801 GCA_015478945.1 Trachelipus rathkii | reverse complement strand
CGTTAGTGGGGCTTGGATGGAAAGGAAGGTGATACAAAGGAAGGAGGTAAAATTAAGAGTGAGAAGTTAAGTGAGCAAGGACAACTAAGGTAAGTATGTAGGAGCGCTCGCTAGTAAAACTTTGAATGTGAACAAGTGATACTGAACAAAATCTGGTGCTTCAATGAAGGAAGCAATTGTTAGTAGTGCAAAGGAAGTATGTGGATTTGCTAAGATAGAAGTAAGAAAATTTGTTAACAGTGAGATGGTGGAATTGGTAAGAGGTGATGAAAGCGGTTAAGTAAAAAAGAAGCGTGGTGATGTACTAAAAAGCAAATGATGAAGTTAAGAAAGAAAGATGCTTGGAATTATATAAGGAGGAAAAAAGAAATACTGAAAAAAAGGTGTATACGTAGGAGAAAACAAGAGGGAAAATGAAACAGTTTGGAAGGAGGATGAATGGGGACTTACAGGGAATAGGAAGCTCTTTCTAGAAGGAAGCGCGAAAGGTTAAGAATGAGAATAAGGGGAATCTGCTTAGAATAATTAATAGGGATGATATAGGGATCGTGCTTTTGTAACTGATGAAAAAGATGTGTGTGACAGGAGTGTGGAAAGAACACTCTCGAAAATCTGCATAATATTAACAGTAATGAAGAGGTGATAGTGAATGTGTGTGGTTTGATGTGCAAGAAGGAATAGGTAATTGTTTGGGGATTTAGGTTAATTAGTAAGGAGGACGGTAATGGGGTAAGAGTGAAAAAAAGTTGAAGAATGCGTAATTCTGCAAGGTATAGATTGAAATTTCTGGTGAAATATCAAGAACGAGGCGAAATGGTGATTGATTGGATTTGGAAGTTGGTAATAAAGCGTTTATAGAGGGTATAGTTCCAAGGGCTTGGGAGGGCGAGAGCAGTAATAGTACCCTTTATATAAGGTAAAGGGAATAAGGGGAACTGTAGAAATTATTAGTGGAATAAGTTTATTGGAGTGTTGTAGGGAAGCGTAATGCTGGATTTTGTCGAAGGTGGCTGTCGAGTTGACTGAAGACTGCCATTGGTGAGACAAAGGTGCGTTAGGTGGACTGGTAACGGAGGATGTGTGGATCAAAAATCTTACATTGAAACAATTGATTGAGAAAATGAAGAGGAAGAAGAATAAATTGTATTTAGGTTTATGGATTTGCAACAGGCGTAGATAAGTCAATAGGGAAGGTTGTTGCAGGGTCGTTAGTGATATAGTGGTGTTTTGGTGGTAGGCTTCTGGATGATATATATGTATGTATGACGATAGTGAAGCGTGTGTAATAATAAATGGTGTCAATGGTGATTTGTTTAGGATTAACAGCGGAGTAAGACGGTTGTGTCTATGTCTCCGTTGGTTATTTCAATTTGTATTATGGATGGGTTAGAAAGAATTCGAGGTGGGGATGGCAGGAAATGGTGTTTGAATGATGGAGATGAGATGGTGGAGGGTTGCCCTACCTATATATGCGGATTGATTCTGGTTCTGTTGGGCGAATCTGAGAGGTTTGAGAGGATTGTAGAGAGTTTTGGAGGGTGTGTAAAAGGAGGGGCTTGAAGTAAAACGTGGATAAGATAAGGTTTATGGTTGTGAGTGAGGACATCCCAGTGTGAAGTTATGTTAGATGCGTGAGCAGCTGGAACAAGTGTCTGAGTTTAAATATTAGGGTATATGTTGGATGAGAAGGGAAAGGACGATGGCAGAGTGTAGTAGGAAAGTTGTGAAATGCAGGAAGGTGGCTGATCAATAAATCGTTGGGAATGTAAAGGGACAATAAGGCTCTGAGTGTGCTAGGTTTTACATGCAGTATATGTTGTTACCTGTGTTATTGCATAGTAGTGAGACTATGGTCTGGAATAAGCAAGTATAGATCTAAAGTTCAATGTGTTTCAGATGACAATCTTAGGGGGTGCGGGGATAGGTGTGAGAAGAATTGATAAAATGGAGAATGAACGTATTAGAGAGCTGGTGTGGTGTGAAGAAAGGGCTAAATGAGAAAGTAAATGAAAGTATGTTGAGCTGGTTTGGTCATATGCGAAAGAGAGTTGAATGATAGTCGGTTGTTAAGCGGATGTATAGTTAGTGGCGAGTGTGTTGGAAACCGACCGGCGGGGAGACCGAAGAAAAAGTTGGTTGAGTCAGTAAACAGGAATGTTTGCAGGAGAGAATGTGAGTTTGGTAGAGGCGAGAAGGGAAAGGTGTATAACAGGAGTGAATTGGCGGGGGATTGTGAGGGGTAGAGTGGCAGACATCGCGTAACTGAGTAAAACACAATAGTTGTGGCCCACATGGCGCCAAGGGATCAACCCTATAACATTGACGACTCTACATAGTGAGGGCCATCAGCCTGTCCGCATGAAAGCTTAGGGTGGATTTGGACTGCGATGGGTTCCACTAATTAATGTACTGGAGGGGCGGAAGCTGGGCTTTCTTTTCGACTTGTTTATCATGTTCTTCTACTGCTTTTCTTTTCCGATGCCCGTGCGCACTTCTTATTCCCATTCTAGGAAACTATAAGGAAGATGAGAAAGAAAGAAGAAGATATATATATAGTTATATTATATTACAATAATAACTAATTAATATTATATTTATATATATCATATATATATATGATATATACTACTATATATATATAATAATATTATATATATATATATCTTATATATATAATATATATATATATATATATATATATAATAGTTATTATTATAATATTATCTTTCCTCTACTTTAAAAAGATTATGATATAACATTTCTTTTATTATTATTATTATTATTATATATTATTGTACAGGGCAACGAGAGAGTGTAAATAAAATTGATAATTCATTATATATTAGTTACATTCATTATTGATTATTATTATATATTACGTATTATAATTATTATTAATTATTATTATTCATGATTTTATCGATTAATTTGAATGTATTGTCTAGCCTTTCTCGTAAATAATTCCTAATTCTTTCAGACCAGAAAGAATTATTAAGCACTATTCTTAGTAATAAAAAGATATCATAATATCCTTTAATATTGTACCAATATTTCACCTATATACTTCCGGTATGATCACAATTACCTAACTATTTACAGTTTGCAAAAAATGAATTTCAAGAGAATATAAAAAAATCTAAGACATATTTACAGTTCAATGGTGAGAGTATCAAAATAATCAAATAATAATTAAATAATAATAAATAATAATAATTAATAATAAATAATAATTAAAATAATAATAATTAAATAATAATAATAATAGTAATGAATAGAAGGTTAGATTGAAGTAATTTTTGATACATATTATAGCATTTACGAATGAAAAACTCTTAAAAGCTTATTATTATTATTATATCTATTTATTAATTATTATTAATTCATTATTTTATTCATTAATTATTCTATTATTAATTATTATTAATTATTATTCTCAATCATCATTACTATTACTCCTATATATTATTATTAATTATTATAATAATTAATAATAATTACAATTAAAAATCATTAAAATTATTATTATTATTATTATTATTATTATTATTATTATTATTATTATTATTATTATTATTATTATTATTATTATTATTATTATTATTATTATTATTATTATTATTATTTATTATTATTATTAATTATTATATTAGTATTTGTGGTATTACTTTATTATTACTTATTATGTTATTATTAATTTGATTCATATTATTATGCTGTTTGTTGCTTATTATTGTTGACGTACCTGGAAGAACTTTTGCGCCACTTTTGCACTGCAAACCCCTGGCTCGAATCACCTCAACC
>JABUQX010017108.1:15000-22500 GCA_015478945.1 Trachelipus rathkii | reverse complement strand
TTTTGTCGTATATTTTCAATTACTAAAATTTCGAGTTATAAGAATGAACTTTTAAACGTTTAATATAAAATTATACAAATTCAAATAAACAGTGTGCTGGTAAACCTTGTATTTGTGTGTAGAAATTAACCACGTCTTTTTTGCATATCAGTTATTTTGTATTAAGTTTTTAAATGAAAAAAATTGCACATTAGTAATTCATTTTTCCAAAAAAAAAAAAAAGATCATTTTTCTATGGTTAACATTTTTGATTCTTATGTAAATTTGCCTCCTGAATTTAAATCTGTGATTACCTTTCCTGTATGGCGCATGGTTTCGAAGTTGCAGCCAATTCAAATTTTTTTAAAATAATTTTTGTTTCCATGTTTTGTATTAATATAGATAGGCAAAACATGTAACTATATGTATTTTAGTAACTTATAATATAAATCAGAAACATTTTATGTAGTATAAAAGAAAATAATAAACTAGAATAATAAATTAATCATATATTGCATGAGAGAAACATTTGAGATTAGAAAATAAGAACAAAATGTTCTTTTCCCCCCAAAAAAATTAAAGGGCTTATTTTTTCTCTTGTGTTCAATTTTACAGTCTGGAATAATGTTTCAGCAGTAGTCGGCAAGCATCGCAGGCATTCATTTCACTTCATATCGCTTTTCCATGGTCATTATGTCTTTATGGAACCTTTCATCATGTTCGTCGGAAACATCACTGCAGCTGTCAGGAAAATAATGTAGATGTGAATCTAGAAAATGCAGTTTTAAAGACATATTGCATCCTAAATCCCTATATGCATTTATCATTTCTTGAACCAGTTCTTCGTAGTTGTTAGCTCTTTTTCTTCCCAGAAAGTTTTGTGTTACCTTCTTGAAACAAGACCATGATTTGCTTTCTTTTGTGCCAAGTATTGTTCAAAATCTGAGTTCATCTGAAGTTCTCTAATTTGGGGACCCACAAACACGCACTCCTTTATTTTTGCTGGAGAAAAAAGTTGGAACTTTTTTGAAAAGTACATAAACCCTCTTTCAGTTTTGACATTAATTGTTTTTTATGAATTTCCATTTCACATTAATTATTGTATTGATTAATTATAGGGTAATAAAATTTTCTAAATTTTATTTATTATAGAATCAATTGTTATTTTTATTATGATAATTAATGTCACTATCATTTTTCAAATTACCATTGTTTTCAAGATTAATTTCTAAAATTGTAAAACTTTAAGCATTCATAAGATTTAAGTTATCAGTGCTCTTATGTGGTACTTTTCTTATAATGTATTTTCGTGTTACTAATTTATTTATTAAATATTTTCTGGTTTTTACTTTGGTTTCTAAATGTATTTAACATTCATTAGATTATTCCACTTTTTTCAGTTAGGAGATGAAAAGGAAAGAGACCATGGTTGTTTGAAGAGTTAGTTCCTCAAGCTAAATCGGAATGAGAAGGGATGGTTTCTTGCCTGGAGGGAAGAATACGAGGGAATAAGATTTTTTTCATTGGCAAATTTCCCGTAATAGTTTCAATAAATTTTTTTTTTTTTTTTTTAAGAAGGAGGGATTAATTCTGATGGGGGAAACTTCTTCATCTGTTCGGATGAGAATGGAATGTCTTCTTGAGAGAATTTTCTGTGCTTCTTTGTTTGAAAAAAATTCGCTTGAAATTTGGGTTCTTAAATTGGGAGGTTTAGGGGGTTATGATATTTTTAAGAGAATAGATTATTGGTTTCGAGTTATTGAAACTTTTTCTTGTCCTTTTTTGATTCTTCCGCTAATTAGCAAAGTTTGAATTTTTTTTTTTTTTTGCACAATTGCAACTGTTCTCGAATGCACACCTCATTTTAATTGCACCTGTTCATCTAAGGAATTCATGATAATTAATTTGAATTTGATCTAATTCAATAAGGTATGGGGGTCTTTCACTTGTATGGGGCAATGCGTTCTGATAAGGACAGAATAACTTAGGAAGTTTTTCGTTTTTGTAATTTGTGCTTTACACGCGGTAAGAAATGGATTACCCAGTTTTAGAACGAATTTCGTGCATAAACGAAAGCGATTCTCATAAAAGCTCACTTTTGTGTTAGAACGAAACAATTGGAATCAGCCGTTTTGATGGAGAGCGTGGTTTTGGAATAAACAGAAACTAAGTAATAAAAAAACAAACAAATGGTTTATATTACAAATAACTCATTCTTTCTTTCTCTGGCGGGATCATTCGATTTGCAAAAAATTATAATTAACCTAATTTCATTGATGAAAGTCATTCAAACGGTGTACAACGAAGCAAAAGCTTGTTTTTTTACCTTTCTTTCGTAAGAAGTGCTAAATTCAGCCAGCACTGGAGAATAGCACTTACAGAATTTAAGCAAATTCCTTTTTGTGAGCATTTTTCACGATTCTTGCCCTAAGATTGACAAACAAGAACGCAAGCTCCAGCATTTCTTACGTTTCGTAAGCACAAATACAAAAACGAAAACGACTTTATTTAAATTCTTAAAGCCTTAACAGATCAATCTAATTAAATAAAATAATTGTTTTTTTTTCTTTATTATACAACATCAGATATATAGTATGAAAATTTGATGAAATGTTAATCTATTATAATTGTTATAATTAATCACTTGTATATATAAATTGGATGTATTTTTTTAACTTATTTTTAATTATGATTAATATGAAAAAGGCTTATTAATAAGAACCTGATATGAAACGTGTGCCCTTATCAAGGTCTTGGCACTTCTGACTCTAGATCACATTTAATAGCTTATATTATGGTAGTTATATTATCTTTACAATGATATATTTGAATATAATTAAATATAATAAACCTGAGATCCTCAACCTCACATTTTCACGCAGCTCTATGTTGTGGCTTGTTCTCCTTATAATTCCCTTGCCCTCGCAAGAGGCGCCAAAACTCTTTGGCTTCTTACTTCTGATTGGCTATTTCAATTCAGTTTACATAAAAAAGTGTTACTAGATGCCAAAAATTCCCATCTTCACAAAGAATACAGAGAAAATATATTTACATGTAATATTTATATAAGTAAAGGTTTTTTCCTTTAGCTCGGACGTTAAACTATTATTATATATACTATATATATATCTATATATATATATATATATATAGTATATTATAATCTACTATCTATATATATATATATAATATAACTATAACTACTATATATATATCTGATTTTATAAGGCTTAAAATCTGTCTTTCTACTAGACAGAATCTTCCACAAGACTTATTATTAGCCCTATTGTTACCGTCTTTTTTTTTTTTAAATTATTTTACAACTGCTCACAAGACTGTTTTTCTTCTTATTCAAATGCGAGGTCCTCTATCTTAGGGGATTCAAGCGACACCACACTGAGTGTTGGCTAATATCTGATACTGAATACAGATTGGGTAGGATCAAAACATTCGTATTCTCATATCTATTAAGAACTTTTTTGATAGGAACTACACACATCCCATGATCGTCTATTCTAATTTTGAACAATCTTCACTTAGGCTTGACCGCACTCTCTCTTTTCGTTAAAATACAAGCAACTTTCCCGTCCTATTTGGTAACTTCTGGCCACAATCTTGGTAGCCTTAATTATAAAATTTAATCTAGTACGATACCAGCTCAACCGTACCCTAAATGAACTTTCTACATTTACTCGGACTATGATTGGGGACATTGGCGCGCTTCTTCGCTAATTTAACCCGTGGAGATGAATCTGTTTTGGTTTCTGGAGGATGCTCGGTGTCTGCTGAAAAGGAGGGTGAGTCCATGTTCATTTCAATGCTTCAGCTCTAAATCATTTTCGTCGATCGAAAATCCATGATTCAAGTCGGCATTTGTTCTTGTGCATTCAGGAGCATGACATGTGCGTATGTGCATGGGAAAAACTTTAGTTCTTGCTTTGGGTAAACCTTTCATTGCTGGCCGGTAATGTGTGGAGGGATATATTCGACAGACTAGAGTGTGCTTTCACTAAAAGGAAGTGCTCCTGACTTCTTGACTTCTTCGCACTGGTAAAAATTTTCCAAGTCCCCCCACTGCGCTTGCAAAAAGCACTCTGCCTTGTTCCCCATATTATTCGGCTCCTGACAGTTCTGTTTGCGTAACAACCCTTCTGAAAAGGATATAGCTCGTTGGCCTCTTTTTTTCATTTCAATTCCAACCAGGACGATGCCGGCACCCTCCTCCAACTACCCTTTTATCTGATGTGCTACGCTGTCTTCTACATGTCATATGTATCATGATTGGTGATAAGGGATCCAGAGTCTAGTGAAAGGGTACAAGAAGTGGTTAGTGGTCCTCGGAAATGGCATTTTCTCTCTGTGGTTGTTGAGGGAGGTGTGTTTCTGATTGGATCCTGTCCTCGTTCCTCTACTCTCTATGTTAATACTAATACTTTTTCTCAGTGCTGGAAGCTCGCATATTTTCAGCTGATCCCAACAAAGGGTAGTCGCTCTGATTCTTCTAACTATCGTAATATAGCTCAAACTTAGATTCTGTTTAAAATCTTTGAAACTCTGCTTAACTTTCATTTCCTGGATCATCTGGAATCTCATTTCCTTCTTTCAGATCATCAGTATAGCTTTCGACGCTCGGGGTCAACTGGTGACATACTTTCTTATCTCACTGATCTATTATAGTCTTCTGACCTTAGAGACTATAGGGAGTATTTAGTGATGGTGCTTTTGACGGGTTATGACACTCTATAAATTCCCTTCCTTTGGGTTTCATCCTTGTCTTTGCTTACTCTTGTCTAGTTTTCTTTCAGATCGTTACATTTCGGCCCTTGCTGATGGAGCCACCTCTTTCTCCTTTCCTATTAATTATGGTGTTTCTCAAGGTTCTATTGTATCTCCAACTTTATTCTCTTACTTTTTATCAACGATCTTCTTAGCTGCACTTCTACCTTTGTTCACTCTCATGCCGATGACTCACTCAACTCTTCATTTTTTTCATTCATTTCAAATCTGTTCCTCGTTTGCATCCAGAATTGCTTCTAGTCTACAGCTTTCCGGTTCAGTTCTTATTGATCTACACGGAATTTCTCGGTGGTGTCACATCAATCTTTAAAAACTTAACTTCTTCATAACTTCTTCTTAAAAATACCTCCCAACTTTCCTATCCTCTTCAACTGTGCTAATTCTCACCTGTGAACAACATAAACATTCTCCAACTGAACAAATTGTCTTGAAAACCTCATATCACAGGTATTGCTAAGGTGGCTCGAAGAAGCTGGGGATTCTGTTCAAATTATGGGAATTTTTTTCTGCTCAGTTACTCCAGTTATATAAGGGTCTTATCCGTCCTTGTATGGAGTACTGTTCACACAGTCGGGGCTGATCCGACTCCATCCTTCTTTTTGATAGGGTTGAGGCTAAGGCTAAGAGACTAATAAATTGTCCCCTATTTTCAGACACCCTTGACCCTCTTTCTCTGCTATATGACACTGGCGCACTCCCTCTTTTCAATAGGGAATACAACGGCATGTGCTCGAAGGAGCAGACCTCTCGCATTCCTCCACCACTACGTCACCCTCGTAGCACTTAATTATTGCGTGAGTATTGAAGACTCAAAGAAAGTTCGTCGTGGTGCATCCTTCTTTCCAGCCACATTTCTGTGAAATTTCTGCTCTTCATCTGTTTTTTTCTACTGTATTCAATCTTCCTCTCTTTAAGACTCGCGTCTACGTTAATTCAGGTAAAACTGTTAGTTTCTGTGGTTAGTTGAAAAAGAGGGTCTATTAGAATCATAAAACTCCTTTTGCAATTATGTTTCTTCTCGTGAACAGTTGCGTCAAGAGAAGACAAGGAGAAGAAGATAATGGAAAGGAGGATATAAAAGGAACCTTAAATAAGCTCCTTTAAACATTAATTAGTGTGTACTTTTATTATTTTAATGTTTAGGTAAAAGAAATTTATTTTTATCTTTATTCTAAAAGTTAGGTGCTTCAGGAATGAGATTTTACCTTTTATCTGGAGGGGGAGAACCTTTATACAGAGTTTCTCTCTAGGAGTCAAAAAAGGGATTCATTACACTCATCTAATTTGTTAACAAATACACTATGATTGATAGCAATCAATATATTGTATAGAATAAATAAAAGATACATTTGCTATCGCGTGTGCTCTTGTTGACGACAACGAAGAAGTGATGAATAAATGTTTAGGTTAAGTTTCGTAAGAATGAAAAAATGTGTTTGAGGAACAATTTGAATACTGGGAAGAGTTGCAGAAATGAAAAAGAAATGAAAAAATAGTCGGTTGGGGCATTTGATTAGAAAGCAAGAATGATGTATAAAAAAAATAAAATTTAGCTGCTAGACGGATATAATAAGAAACACACAATACATTAACCAGTATATATATATATATATATATATATATACTATATATATATATATATATATATTATAATATATATATATATTATATATATATATATATAAAATATATAGATTATATATATATTTATATATTAATATATATAATATATATATATATAATATATATATAATATATATATATATATATTATATATATATATATATATATATATATATATATATTATATATATATATATAATTTACTGCTCGTAGTACCTATAGAAAAAGAACGGCAAAGCACCCAACGCTCTCCCTCCCAATGAGAAAGGTGTCTGTTAAATTGGAAAGTATGTTACAGTTAGTTATAAGCCTTTTGGCGTTTGTCTTGACTCTATTTTTCGAAAAGACGGTGAAACCTGAGTTCCTCATATATGGAGAAGTAGCACTCCGCCACTAAGAGTGAATTGAGACCCTTTGTATAGTCGAATAATCAAGAAACAAAAAGTTCTCATAGCCTTTGAGGCAACCTTAGCAACCATTGTATTATGAAATTATCCAAGACATTTTTTAATGTTAGTCCAAGAGTGTTACAAACATGCTAACACTAACAAAATTCTCTCCAGATCAGCAAGGAATAGAATTGGAAGATTTATAAGACATGGCGGGCAAACTCTTAAGATACCAAAAGATGGAGCACATTTGAAATAGGTAGAAGAAAGAATGGAGGGTCAAGTCACGGCTTATAAACGATAGAGTTTGATGAGAGCTAGGAAAATCATTAATGAAAGTAGAGGTTAGAGTGAGGAATTATACAAAGAACTCTAAGAAACACCACTTGTGACAAAAAAGGTAGAAGTCGCCCCATCAATAGCAGCTGATATTGAACGATTTGAAAAAAGCTAGACATAAATAAGCAAAGAAAAGGAGGAAATGCAAAGAAGGGAGCTTGGCATATCTCGATCAAACTCTTAAATATGTCAAGCGTTAAACATACAAAAACCACCCCAAAGTTCCTTAGGCAGAAGATTAAAATCTGAGTGATAGGAAAGTATATCATCAGCAGACTTCTAGCGCCGAAATCATGACTATATGATCAGAAAAAGAGGGGAATGGATTGGCAGATGCAAGGAAATGGGAAGTTGAGAATAATTTCAAGAGTTC
>JABUQX010017108.1:0-5000 GCA_015478945.1 Trachelipus rathkii | reverse complement strand
CTTCTAAGGCAACTTTATCTTCGCTTCGCCAGTAATCAGGCATACGTTCATCGGAAAAAGAAAAATCCCTTGAACTATTATACCCTCCTTCTCCTAAACTATGGCACTTATTTAATTTCGGCTTACGTCTACTTAATGAATACGAAGAAGGCGCTGAAGAACTAATGTTAGGATGATGAATAGATCCAGACGTATTCCTACGACCAATCAAAGACGGGGCGCTTCTTGAGCAAAGTGAGTCCATCGGGATTCCCACAGAGAGTGAGCGCTTTAATTGTCTATCATTGTGAACGTAGGTTTCAGAGCCTGAACCCTCTTGGGTGAAATCTCCTTCATCAGTATAAGGTGAAGCGGAGTCGTAGGTGTTATGATTACTATTGTTGTTGTAGGAAGAGTGAGAACAGGTGTCTTGAAGGCTGCGAGACATGAATCGCGTTTGTATGAAGTCAGTCGAGGAAATATTGGAAGGATTAAGCGTCCGGTAAGGAAGGTTTTTGGGACACAAAGAGTAACCTACATCATTTGAGGAATGGCAGTTCTCTCTATGACTAACACTATAGCTAGAATGGAAATAGGAAATTAGGACACAAAGGAACAGGAAAGAAAGAGAGATGGAAAGTATGAATTAGTAAAAAAACAAAATATGGTAATAAAAAGCAGTATAATTTATTATGTAATTGTATCTTTCTTTTTTCTTTTTTTTCTTTTTTTTGTTTTAATATCATATTTATATAGAAATAAATTAATCAACAGAGATCCGAGATATCTGAATCATCTGCAAAAACATTAATTTCTAAGGGGTAAAGGTAAACAAACCATTATCCCCCAAAATCTACAAAATGTTACAAGTAACGTTATAAATGCACTACTAAGGCAAAGAACAATTATCTACCAAAGTTTATTAGGGCACCAAATATTCAGCCAAGCAATTTAGAAAGCTCTCTCTACTCAAGGGATGGAAAAAAATACTACAAGAACGTTACGAGTAACTGCACATGTAATAATGTTAACAAATAACACTAATTATGAACATTTATTTAAACCAATCGTATGCAAGTTGTTCATCATTGATAACCGGACCTCAGTTGACAAAATGTTCTCACATATATAAGCACTATGAACAGAATGCTTTAATAAAAGTTGTGGACAGAAAGATGAAGAAAAAGAAAATATAGGAGAATGAAAAATAATAGATAGAAAACCAGAATAAAAAGAAGATAAAGAAGAATATGAAATGAATAAAAAAAGAACAAAAAAATGCTTATATACACACGAAAAAGGATAAGTGTGAGGACGGATGTGAAAATCTGTACGTCTTAAAAGTTGATAACTTTGAGCAGTCTAGTGATGATAAATACATGAAAGAAGTTGCAAAAGAAAATAAGCATTGTGAAAGGAATATTGGTGGAAGAAGGGTTCATAGAGTTAAGTTTAAAGAAAAATTAATACCTAATAATAATAATAATAATAATAATAATAATAATAATAATAATAATAATAATAATAATAATAATAATAATAATAATAATAATAATAATAATAATAATAATAATAATAATAATAATAATAACAAATAAACATAATATATAAATAAAATAAACTAAAATAAAATAATAAAATAATAATAATAATAATAATAATAATAATAATAATAATAATAATAATAACAATAACAATAATAATAATAAAATAATAATAATAATAATAATAAAATAATAAATAATAATAATATCAATAATAAAATTATAATTAAAATACTATTAAATTAAAATAAATTTATAATAATCAATAATAATAACCGTAATAATAATAATGATAATGATAATAATAATAATTATTATTAAACTAATTAAAAAACTGTCTGAAATTGATACTAGTTGCCAAATCTATCTAAAAAAAAATTTTGCTCTAATAACAATAATAACACTATTCCTAATAAAAGAAATAATAATAATAATAATAATAATAATAATAATAATAATAATAATAATAATAATAATAATAATCAATAATAATAATAATAATAATAATAATAATAATAATACATAATAATATAATAATAATAATAAATAATAATAATAACTAATAATAATAATACATAATTTAATAATAAAAATAATAATATAATAATAAAATGTAAGGAATAAAAAACTGTAATGTGAACTATAAAGTAGACCCCAATGAAGTCAATGTCTTTCTATAATATACAATAAAATGTGTCAAGGAAATACTCTAAGAAAAATAATAATAAATAATAATAAATAATAATAATAATAAAATATAATCATAATTAATAATAATAATCAAAAATAATAATAATAATCAAAAATAATAATAATAAAATCAATAATGATAAACAATGATAATAATGATACATAATAATAATAATAAAAAGTAAGATTAATAATAATAATAATAAAATAATAATTAAATAATAAATAAAATTAATAATAATAATAATAATATAATAATAATAATAATAATAATAATAATAAATAATAAGAATAAATAATAAATAAAAAATGACACTAAACTACTAATAACAAAATTATGATTTAATAGAGATAATACTGCTAAAAATAATAATAATAATAAATAATAAAATATACTAAAATAATAATAATTTAATAATAATAATACATAATAATAATAAAATAAAATAATAAAATAGATAATAATAATGATAATAATAATAATAATAATCGTCCTAAGAACACTCTTCCTATCTACATAACTATCAAAAATTGCATATACTGTAGATATTTTTTTAGCAAAATTGAATGAATCATGTCTATCTTTGCTATGGAAAGATGTTAATATTTTTCAAGCCAAAGATAAAATGTTAAATTTATCACATAAATTACAATAGTAGATCCAATATGTGGAACAAAATTTTTTCGACTGTTTTCAAATTCTTAATGACTTTATTTAAAAATTTGAATTTTTTATCAGTAAATGAAAGAAAAGTACAATACAATTATTTATAATAGTTCAATTAGTAAATATATATATATACTAACTTATATATAATATATTATAATATTATAAATATATACTATATAATATTATTAATATATATACTATAATAAATATAATATATATAATAGAATTTTTCCTATACTTATAATATAGCTATATAGAATAATATGTGACAAAATTTTGATCTAGTAATAATAATTGATTGGAATATATATAATTAATATACTATATATAATATATATATATATATAATATATAAATATATATATATATATATATGATAAGTTAATAATAATTTATATATTAAATAAAAGAACGATAGCAGCAAAGGCGAATGGAACGGGACCGGTGGCCCGGACGGAGGACAAGCGAGGCAGGGGAGGATATCGAGACTGAGGGTGAGAAGTTTTTGATGGAATTCTTATATAATCTAATATACGCTATATATTAGATCTACAATATATATTATTATATTATATATTACTATATAATATCTGAGTATTTTAAATATACTATAATAATTATATATATATAATATATATATATATTCATCTATATATAAGTAATATAATATATCATATAATATATAAGATATATATAGATATATATATATAATAAATATAATAATAATATATATATCATAATATATATATATATATATATAATATAATAATATATAATATAGTATATATATTATCATATTATATATATATAGATATATAATACTTCATATCAGAATAGTATACATTATTACATATGGGATGAAGATGCAAACCACAAACCTTTAGCAAGGCTTTATTTAATACTTCTATGTTTAAAAGCGAAAAGACATTCTTAAATATATATTAATTAAAATAACATATAGGATTACTGATTAATTAATAAGGTTTGCATTTACCATTTTCAAAAATATAGGCAATTTGATGGCTTTTCTTCAGGTTTTTTTTTATACTATTCATTAGGGCATATAGGAAAAACTAGATTATAATAATATAATATAATATATATACTATTATATAATGATATTAATATTATCATAATATTAAACTATATATATAGAATCTCCGTGTATCTATATATAGTAGCTATTGATTATACTATATATATTAATATATATATTATATGTATATATATTTATTAATAATTATATATTATAATTAATATATTAATAATATATATGATTATATAATGTAGTTGAATGGACGATTCAATCGTCAATCTATCGTCTTTGAGGCAAAAATATCTGATGATATTTTTTCGTATACGTCTCTCATAATCTTTATACGTTACTTCGTAGTTCTTATCAGATACTATATATCTCTCATGGACGATACTATTTAGGATACAGATTTAAGTGAGGGTAAATATTACAGATAACTTTTGGATATAGTTTTAATAAGTGTTATAAAAAAGACATATAATAAATAATAAACTATAATAAATAATAATAAAATAATAGTAAATTAAATAACTAAAGATAATAAATCATAATAATAAATATATAAATATAATAATATTATAATCAATAATAAATTAAATAATAATAAATAGAATATAATAAATTAAAGTATATAAATCATATATATAAATAATCTTATCGATAACGTTAAAGTAATTAGTCTATATAGTGCAATCATGCTATATAAAAGATATATATACTTATCATCGTAGTTTTAGGATAATACTTCTCCATCTGAAAATTCAGAGTCGGAACTGAGAATTTTTAAATGGTGCTGCCGGAGTGGATAAATATAATTACTGGCTCCGCAGCCCTGAATTATTATTGCGAGTTGCAAAGATAAAGACGACGATAATGACTGTCAACAGCTACTAGTTGTGCACTACACGTTGCAAAGATTTTGCTTAGTTGTTTTTCATATCAAGAATCTATGATGAGATGCATACACAAAACAATATTTATAGAGACATTCGACAGAGATATTATATCAAGCTTCACGTATATATTATGTATCAAAATTCCCTCCTTCGCCCCCCCCTATAGGTCTACTCACACCGCGTAG
>JABUQX010017107.1:42500-44951 GCA_015478945.1 Trachelipus rathkii | reverse complement strand
GGAGAGGATTAGAGGGGTTTATACGCGGTATTGGAACATCATTATACACGAGCACCAGCAGTGGGGCGGTAGTACCAATATTAATTGAGTGTTTGTAGTCGCCTAATCTCCGAAACACTAACAGCTGAGACTCTTTGGCTGATACATGCCTCGAATGTATCACCTACGGTTCTGTGGGGGATCCCCATGTTTTGTAATATGTCTAATATGATTATTCACGTTCTTTAACCTTTGATCTACCTTCCTTGCCACGTGTATCTTGGGTGGTGCGTAATTTTGACGATATATATATATATATGATTATATATAATAATATTATATAATTAATATTATAATATATATATATTACTATATATATATATATTATACTATATATATATTATATACTATATTATATATTATATAGTAATAACTATATCTTTAGCCAGGTTTTTCTCTTTTCTTTTCTGAAAGATGATGAGCTCATTGAAACATACTTAAATATGCTTAAAGCATTGAAATTGAAGAAATGATGCCTGGTGTGCATTCTGTAATGTGGTTCAAGGATTTTTAGGAAATTGTAAATAAAATTACAAAACAGCTGATAAAATGCTCATTAATTGTTTAAATAATGGGGACCGTAATGTCATTAAAGGTGCGTTGAAAAAATTTTTCTTTGTACAACAAACTTCGCGATTGGACTTTTTCGAGAGAATTTGAGGGGATGTAAGTGAAGAATGTGGTGAAAGATTTCACCAGGATATTCAAACAATGGAAAGGCGATACCAGGGACTTTGGGATAGTGAAATGATGGGCGATTATATGTGGTTTTTGATAGGAGAAACCAAATCGATTCACAAGAGAAAAGCACGATCCACAAAGCACTTTTAAATGCAAAGTAAGCATGTTTTTGGCATATTAAAGCATTGACTTATATTTTGGGGATATTAGTATGTATCTTTATCAAATGAAGACTCTTTTTTAAGTTTCTGTTCGTAAATTTAAACCTTCAAATAAAAAATTGTAATAAGTACCTACAGTGTAAGCCATAAACCTTAAAAATGCCAAAACTTAAATATTGCAATAATCAAAGTATCGATGATAGAAAAAAAATGAAGATCATTTCTGTAATCAGCGTAAAAAATATATAAGATTCAATAAAAAGAAATTTTTGTGTTACATAGTGATTATTGAATCTAAAGGTTTCTCATAATTCTTCACCCAAAAATTAATAAGTTCGGCCAAGTATACGCCATATTAACAATGCCCGATACCACAAAAATAGCGATACTACAGATACCGATACATCGAGTACAATATATATATATATATAGTTTTTAATTATTTAATATATTTGTTTAATATAAAAACTATAAAACAGTATATATATTTTAATATTATTATAAAAAATTATCTAAATATACTTTATGTTTATATATATACTATATACTATAATATATATTATATATTATACCTATATATATATATATAACTTCATATTATATATAATATAGTATATATATATATATATATATATTATAATATATATATATATATATATATATATATAATTATTATATAACTTAAGAAGGAAAATATCAGAAAAGAGGCAGGAGAATTATCTCGAAAAGTATGCCACTTAACGGAAAACCAATTACATATTTTGGAATCAGCGTATCAAGCTTATTTACCAGAATGTAAAAAAAATCTCGAATAGTACGACACTTACAGAAAAATAAATTCCACATTTTTGAAATCAGCGTATAAAGCTTATTATATGAAAGTCGTTTTATGATCTTAAACTAACGATCCTAGGTAGACAGCATAGCCAAGGAGTTCGGGTCTCTCGCTCTAGGTGGAGGATCGGGGGGACTGCTTTCCCGCCCTTTCTGTCCCCATCGGCTCAAGCCCCTAATAGTAAATACTGTTTTCTTGAACTCTCAAAATTTAAGGGGGCTTCGAGCCGATGGGGGACAGGGGGGGACGAAACGACTTTACATATAATAAGCTTTTATACGGATTCCCAATATGTAATTTGTTTTTCTGTAAAGTGTGTACTTTCGAGTTTTTTCTCATTCCTGTATAAGCTTTATACGCTGCATTCAATATGTATCTGGTTTCATGTAAGTGTCACCACTTTTGAGATAATTTTTCCTGGCCTTTTTCTGGAATTCATGCCTTAAAAAAAATAAACGATTATTAACTGGATAAACGGTTCTATAAAGTACCAATCGTCACAAATATTTTTTGTCTATCACCTCCTTTCTGGATATATAATATATAGGTATTATATATATATTATATTATATTTATAGATATATATAATATATATATATATATTTACTTATATATATTCATATATATATATATATATATAATATATATGTAAAACTTTAATTATAAAAGGAAAGTAAATTTAAACTTTAATTGCTTCACCTTTATAAAATCAGTAGAGATTTAATATTTTTTTAC